>VZTX01023836.1:0-138076 GCA_013400915.1 Pardalotus punctatus
GAGAGGAGAGGAGAGGAGAATCTCTATCTTCAACAGAAAAATGGTATCAGCAGAACTAAGGAAACATGGCAAGACAAGTGAAAGACAGAGGTCAGCCTCAGATGACTGGAATTAATTGTGCAGAAAGAAGCCGGTATCTCTTTTATCACTGAAATAATTCCATTTCCCTTAAAAGTACAGAAAGCTACCACTGAGGCAAAAGAATTAACCACTCACACAGCATCATCTCACTTTGCTAATGTCCGCTGTGCTGAATAGCCAGGGGCTGTGGTAGGAAGGAAAAACTCCTCAGTGAAGCAGTGAAAGCAGTTTAAAACCCTGCATATCAGAGCTACCAACGTGACCCTGTGACTGTGAAATCCTGAGGTGCTCCTGTCGTGTCCTCTCAGCTTGTCCCTTCCCTGTCAACCATATGGCGAACCTCAGTGTGTTTAATCACTGAGTGCCAGTTGAAAAGGAGCTGCATAAATACACTTTCAGGAGAACCCTGGGGATGTCAAGAGACGCTGGCAGGGGCAGGGATGAGCAATTTCCCTTTCCATCCTGTAGCTGCGTTCGTGTCCTTGGAACAACCTTTCTGGGTTCATTATTGAGCATTTATCTTTTGATGTAGCTCATTGCTTCTGCAAACCTACATTTATTAACGGATTTTAAGCTGCAGCACCTGCTCACAGGAGCCCTGGACTGGGTGTGTAATGATTCAAATGCCAGCGATCCGAGGGAAACTGCTGACTCAAATGAGTCATCCAAGGGGTTTCAATTGTCGCCTCGTGCCTCTGAATTACCGGTGAAAATGAAGGGAGCAGCAAATGGATCACATACATGACTTTTCCCATTTCACCAGCGTCTCTGCCCGCGGCAGGAGGGCTGGACCTGGGTGATCTTTAAGGTCCCTTCCAACCCAAACCTTTCTGCGCAGAACAGAGGAGCAGCGCTCCTGCAGGGACCCACACGCCTGAAAATCCAGGTGGGCTCTGCACCACACACCTCGTGTGCTCCGGAATGCTGAAAGGATTATGGAGATTTCCTGACACCTCCCAGGCACACCCAGCCCCAGCTGAGCCTGCCACGCTCGTGTTCCCAGCAGGACCGAAGCCAGTCCTGCTCCGGAGGGTGAGCCGGGGCTGCCTTGGCAGCTTTGCTGCGCTCGAGAAAACCAGAGGCAGGGAGGGAGGCAGAGCTGGGCTCGCTGCACAGACAGGGCTCTTTCTCCCAGAGAAGCCTTCACCCAAGGAGAAATGAAATCGTGCTTTCCCAGCAGGTTGCTGAAGACTATGGGAGCATCAGCAAACATTGGCAGGGGTGGAAAAAATTCAGGGAGGGGTCAAAGCAGGATGCGACTTCTCTTTCCCTTAAGGGTGAAAAATACACTGCCATTTCACCAAAGAGGATCAGGTGGGTTAAGGGGTGAACATAGGCTCACATGCAAAAGACAGGGGAAAAAAATATCAATTAGTGTATTAAAAAAAAAGCATAATTTTTTTGCCTTTGTAACACTTTCCCCTTTTGAAGATTCCTTTGATATTTTAAGCATTTTTAAGACTTGAAGCCTAAATAAAAAGTCTGGTTTTATATTGAATAAAACACTTTTCTGAAACTGAAACGCACTTTCTTGGGGGAGGAAAAAAAGGTGGAAAACGTGTCAAAACATTTTTTTTATCCAGTGAAAGACCTATTGCAGAGTTGTTTCACCTGATGCACAGCAGAAGATGACAGAGCTCAGTGGGAATTACTGAAGTTTGGTGGAAAATACACACTGCAGGGAAAGACCAGCACAAGCAGAAGCCTTTTCTTATCTCCACGTTGTACTCTGAACCACCAAGTGAACAAAGAGCCCTTTGTTTTGTAGAAACTTTTCTGAGACCTTCACAGAAGCAGATGGATATTCTGTATGATATTATGTATTTATTTCATGCTCTGGAGTGCAAAAAAAGATTGCCTTTAGCAAATGCTTGTGCCGTTAAATTCTGACAGCTGAAGTTGTCAGAGGGTAAATATGGATGGAAATTGGCTCACTTTTTGCTGTTGTGGCTGCAAGAAGGGCAAGTAAAACTGTAGAAAGTTTAGGAAGAAGTAGAAAAGAACTTGCCCTACTGTTAATGAATGAAAAATAACAACTAAAGTTCCATTCCAAAGACCCATGCTGTGACACTGGGACCTTTTCACAAGACAGACCTGCTCTAATTACAGTAAAATTCTATCCACGGCCACAGGCCCAGTTTTAAAACTTTGTACCAGAGTAACTTACAAGGGAGAGTAAAAGCAGGTCCAAATTATTTGTCCAGATGGCAAAGAAAGATTTTCATGGATGAAAAAATTTCAATTGATCAAGACTGGCTTCAATGGGATCTGACCACGGCATAAATGGAAACACTACGTGCCCAAAGGTGCTCTGAGCTGTTGCTGCAGACACGCAGAGAACAGGAAACAAGGAAATGTCCCTGCCCTGAGGATTGCTGCAGCTCTGCCTCTGTCCCTGGGGTTCATTTGACTGTCTAATGGCACCGCACAAATATTCATGAGGCTCTTGCTCATCCTGCAGATGAGCTTTGTGTCAGGCTTGGTGAATATTCAGACCTGCTATCTGGTGTCTAACTTCAGCCTTTTTAAACCTGGTAGCAAAGGGAAAAGCTTTATATTTGTAAGCAGGGCCCAGATGAGCCAGAATGATCAGGAGAAAAACCCCAACTAATTGTGCAGCTTCAGACTCTGAGTTACTTTTAAGGCATAAACCCTCAAGTATTTAGTATAGTTTGAGTAATACATTGCAGCTTTCATAAAACCTTTCTCATTGTTTCCTTCTGAACAAAAAAATTTGTCTTATTAGAGCCATTTGGCAGAGGGCAAATACTCACATCAAATCCCAGGATGCCCACACAGTTTTTTTGAAATCCAGTATCTGGATCTGCTTGCTGCTTGACCTGAGTTATCCAGTACGAATTATAATTTTGAACACTTAAAACTTTTCCATAGCTTGGGTTTACAACCACATCCCCTTCCTCTGACTCATTCTGCTCTGTGAAAACAGGGCTGTTTGGGGTAGCTGTGCTCTCTGCTGAATCAGTGAGTGCATTAACAGCACTGGGATCTCACTTGGCAGAGGTGGCAGGGGCAGAACTGGGGCAGGGAAGGTCCCCCCAGTGCCTGTGATTGCCCCACAGCACAGCGTGGCTCAGCCCTGCAGAGGACACACCAGCACGGTCCTGTCAGGATGAGCAACGTGGGTGGAAACGGGCTTTGACCAGGCACGGCTTAAAACCCAATAAAAACAAATTAGTCTAATAGAAAGCAAAAATAATGGGGTAAATAAACCTGCCAAGGCCATTGCAAATGCAATTTGCCCATTGATGCTAATGTTCTTCGGTGCTGACTGAAAAGGCAAAATTAATAATGATAGTGGAAGGGGCTTTTGTTGTTCTGTTAATTTCATACCATATGAAATGAAAAGGTGAGTGATATATTTGAGGTGTGTTAACTAGAAAATGTAGAGTTTACACAAATTCTTTAATTGGTTCAGTTTAAGCCTTGTTCTGCCTTAAGTTTCACTATAATTTGACTTTCCTGAGACAAAGATAGGGCTTTGGGCTTTTTTTGGGCTCAGCATTCTTCTCTAGGGTAGGGAATAAGGTGGTTGGCTCTTTGGAAAACTTCAGTTTCTTGTTCTAGTGGCCTGCATGTTTTCTGAAGGGATTTATTGTTACTGTCTGATTTCTCCTCTTTTTACATATATGAATAAATCTTATCACTGAATTATTTATCTGAAAAAAAAAAGACTGAATTGCAAGCCCCAGCTTTTAACATTCCAGGATTTTCATATCTGAAAATTGAAACCACTTGAAAATCCTTAATATTGAATTAATCATCTGAAAACACACCACAATGAAAAACTGGCAAACAACAATGTCCCTTTGGTATCTAAAAAACCACACACAGAGGGCACAGAGGGAGAGTAAGGGTTTTCCTCTTCCTCCCCCAAGGAAAGGGAGGAATTATTTTCCCTTGGCTACATGGTGAAGAGACAGGGCTGGTGGTGAAGCTCTGGAGTAGATGAATTTATTCCATTTATTCCCAGCAGGGCTGATGGGGAGACAGGCTCACTCAGAGGATGAGACTCCTCTCTCCATCAGGTACAGAGTCCCCAAAATGTGCTCAAATGCAGACATCCACAGGTGTATGGAAAGCAGCTCAGGCAGGAGAACCTCACCCTGGGACAGTATCCATGCAGATCCACATTTAAATATCGCTTGGGAAAAGATGCCCAGCAACTTGAAATAATGTTGGTTTTTTGGTTTTTTTTTAAGGGTTGTACTCATGTCTGACTTTCTACCCTAAATGCACCTTTACATGTCTATGGCCAGGGAAAGTCAAAACTGGAGTCACCTAAGATCAGATTTGTCTCAAACCATATTAACCAGTCTTTTCTAAGGGAATTTTATTCTCCATAAAGGTAATTTTAAGTCCTTTCATCTGTGATGTACATCCATGCAATGATTTTGATGTGTTCTTGTGCTCAGTATCTTGATGGACTTTTAAGACCATGTGACACTTTGAAAATGAAAATAATTAAGTCTGCATATAATTGGGAATATTGCAAACAATATTCAGGATGGAGAAATGATTCATTGAAACCTTAAGAAGATGGATGTATGGGCAGGAAATAACAAAATGAGATTCATCACAGAAAAGAAAAGAAATTAAAACATCTGGGAAAAAGGAAATAATCAGAGTCACAGATTTTAGTGGGAGGAAGGAACCTTGCTAATGAAATACTCAGATATAGAAATGCTTTCTGTAGGGAAGGGAAGTAACTCCTTCCCTTTCCAATCTCTGTCAAAACATCTGCAACATGCAATTAAAAATGTAAAAAGAAAAATTACATGGATAAGCTTAAGAGTCCAGAATGACCACAGTGTTTCCACTGTTCACTTAGATATTAAATTACATATTACAGTAGAAACTGGCTCTGCAGTGATGGAAACAAGAGACTTTTCTTCCCACCACCACTGTCCAAGCCATCAATGGCTTCACAAGAGCTCAGCTAAATATTCCTGAAACTAAAAAGTGGAAAAAAAATTAATGAGGTATTGCAAAAACAAAAATCCAACCTCCTGAAAGTCCTTTTGATTGAGGAGATCTCCTTGAGGCTTCTCATTCGATGGCAAAACATAGCCCTGTCCTGTTCTAAGCCATATCTGTGCATTTTACAGCCACTGGGGCACAAAAGATCAACGTTCATCCTATGAGAAATTCCTGAATGGAAGTTGTGGATCTGAATCACTTCATTTGGGTTACCCAAATGTGGTTTTCCATTGGTGTTGGGGCTGCTGGGCAGGCTGTGGCAGTGGCCCATGTGCCCTGTCCCCACGGCAGTCCCTCCCCAGGGCTGGAACTGAGGGGACACAGAGCTCGCCCACCCCAGCACAGGACTGACTCACTCCTTGATCTCCNGGAGCCCCGCACCGCAGGACTGCCGGGTAAGCTTGAACTGAGGGGACACAGAGCTCACCCACCCCGGCACGGGACTGACTCACTCCTTGATCTCCGAGGGGAGAGGGGCCAGAACTTCTTGTCAGTTCTGGGTTTCCCCTGCCCTCTGCTCTCCAGCTTGTTTTCCTGCGCTTCCCATGCAAAATCCAAGCTTTTCTTGGTAACTCTCTTAGGGATGCTCCAGCAGAGCCTGTGCGTGGGGCACTGCCTGTTACTGCACTTTTGAGGGGCAGAACTTTCTCCAGCACAGAACACATGGTTCTTCTGCCCATTCAGGGACCAGCCTTCTCCAGCTCCAGTTCAGGCTGCTGCAGCAGTGTTGAGAGCTGGGATTTCTGAGTCGCGTGACCAGCGCAGTGAAAAGTTATAATCTAATGCAGCCATGAGTATTCTGTTCAGAGCATCCTCCATATGTTAATTATTAATAATATAGTTATGAGAAAAGTTCCTGTTCTAGCTCTCTCTTAAATAGGATTTACACAGCCATCTGGTGTTCTGTTTAATTCTTCTTTTTTTCCAACCCAATCTGTGTGTCTTATTGTTAATTAAATTAAAACTCGTGAAAGAGAAAGGTGCTCTGGCTTTGTGGTGGTTACGAACGGAACTGCTGAGAAAACAGAGGCGGGCACTCAACATTTGCAATTAAAAGAATAGAAAAAAACCCAGTAATTCTGCCACGGGGAAAAAAGGAAAATGAATGTCACCTCCTACAGAGAAGCAACAGCTTTACACCTACAGAAGAGCAACAGCTTTACACCTAAAGGTAAATGCTGACACATAAGTCCCCTGCCAGCATTAAAGAGAGACAAGAAAGGATCGTATTGGTGCAGACTAAAATGAGAACATGAAATATGAAGGCCTCTGGGCAGCTGATACATGGCAGCAAAATAATTTTATTGTGAGACACCAAAACCTTGACTTTCTCATCATTGGCTGTCCAAGGGTAGTTCCAGCCTCTGTACCTCTGCCTCTCAAAAGTAGAAATCATATTCTGGCTTTATTAGAAATGAGTTCACACACAGAAAAAATGTGTGCTACTCTTACATTTCATGTACCTGGTTGGAAACAAATTTTTTTGAATGTTTGAAGAAGAGAAAAAAAATTTAGTATAAAATTTTCAGTCAAGAACACAGAGTAAACCTTCAGATGTTGTAGACCTGCATGAGGAGCAGCTGAGGTTATAATCCACCAAAACCACCCCACCTAAATCATTCCTGTTCCACTTTAATTCTGCTTTTTATTTTGCCATTTCTGTGAGCAGCTGCTGGACTCCAGCACAGGTTGCTCTCACTGTGAGGGTCGCCAGCCCTCTCCTGCAGGATCCGAGGTCACACCTGAACGGCCTGGCCGCAGCATCGTCAGTGCTTGGCTGCTCTTCCTGCACCCACCCTTTCTCCTGCCTGTGCCCCCATCCCTGCACAGCTGGGGGAGAAAGAAATCCCTTCCTGGCTGCAGTGTGAAAGTGCAAAACATCACTAAATAACACCGGGGGAAACAATGGTAAATTTGCAACAGTCCCATAACATGGGCTAAAAGTTCAGTTCTTGGGAAGAATCCAGGACTCAGTAAGAGCTTAAATGTTTGAAAATGGTTTGTTTTGATCTTGACAAACTGTTCCCATTTTAATAATTTTCAAGGAATTGTGAATCATTAAGACAGCTGGTCTAAACAGAAAAATCCCTCTGGAAAACTTGACGAGAGGACCTTTGAGTGATTTTTTTCCCCAAGAATCCTGAGAATAACAGCAATACAACAATTTTACAAAGCACTTGGTAAACTACTGTAATTTTAGCTTTCTCCTTGCTGCAAAATACGTAAAAGCAATGTTTTTTAATTCTTCAAATATCTTTTATAGAAAGTCTTTTAATTTCAGCCTTAAACTTTTCACCATCATGTCATGTGTGCTAGTAGCATGCTTTGCAGGAGAAAAAGAAAGGGAAAAAGAGACAGACAAGTGAAGCCTGTCACTTTCAATGCTTTCTTGAAAGACTTTACAGGATTCATCTCAAACTTTGTAAATTAGGAAAAAGCATGATGATCAATAAAACTGTGTCTTTTCCCTTAAACAGAGAATTGCTTTTCTGAGGTTGAAAATGAACAAGGTAACAGGCGACTTTAATGGGAAGCACAGAAGGAAAAATGCAGAGAAAGATCATTTAGGGATGGACAAAAACCTGCTGTAGGTACCAGGTGCAGGTTTACTGAGCAGAGAAGGTAAAAAGGCTTCAACCCTGATGTGAACACAAGATTTTCCTTAGACACTGTGACTGCAGTAACTGCACTGCATGAAGACAATGAAGTAACAAAGAAATTTAAAAGAACAAGGAAGATTTAAAAAGATTGTGCAAAGGGCTGATGAAATTATGCAGATGGAATTGCTCTTCTGCCTGAGGATGGGAGTCCTTAACATCTTTCCCAGACTCTGGAAATAAAAGTGTGATGAAATACAGACTTCATCAGCAGCTGTAAAAGTA
This sequence comes from Pardalotus punctatus, assembly GCA_013400915.1. Lineage (NCBI taxonomy): Eukaryota > Metazoa > Chordata > Aves > Passeriformes > Pardalotidae > Pardalotus > Pardalotus punctatus. The sequence continues at coordinate 7,962 of VZTX01023836.1, forward strand.
AAATAATGGATATTAAATAATAATTTTCAATGTGTTTCATTGTTCTCAGCAATTTTTCATCAAAGAAAGCCCATTGTAGGCACTGAGTATTAATATGGAAATGCAAAATAAGAAGCTAATGGTAGAAATAGATTTTTTTGAAAATCAAATATTTCTTAAAATTTCACATGCAAGTGCAAATATTTAGTCTGGATATGAACTTAATGAAAAAATAACTCATAACCACTAACACCTATTTTTTTTTTTTTTTTTGTCTGACCATTCTAGAGTCCCTAAATTTGTCTTGTCTAAAACTCCTGTGCAAGCAGTGTCATCCCAGAGCATGGACATGGTCAAGTCACAATGAGTCATTAGCTTTGAAAAAGTGACTTGAAATCTACAGAATCTGTCCAAGAATCAGTTTGTCAAATATGCATAATACTTCACCCTCCCTCTCCCCCCTCTCTATTACAGGATTTCCTTAAAATGAAAATGGATTTCAAAGCACAGGATTTGTACACATAAATGTAAATACCTCTCAGCTGAATAAAAAACTCGCACCTGAAGTGCATTACCTCTTAAGGAAATCATTACTGTGTTACCACAACACAATGTCTTGGTTCAGCAAGTGTGACCAATACCAGTCTATTTTCACGTCACTGCCAATGCCCAAAGCCATTTATCTGAACGTGTCTGTGTCTCCCACAGATTGAACTATCCTGTGTTCGGGTTAGCAGTTAAATACTCATCTTACACAGAGACACACACCGGCTGCTGAAAGGAATGTGCTGGAAAGTGCTGACCTGAGAGTCATCTCGAGATTGCTGAATGCTCACGCTCATTTCCTGTAATCATTTAAACAGTTATTATCAGTGTGTGACAAGTTGCTGTGATCAAAAAAGGATGCTCAGCTTTCCTGGGTGCAGGAAGATGTTTGTACATAAAAAGATCAACTTTACATGACCTTCCAAGGGTGCTTTAGGTCAGTGTTCACTCATTATGGAAAGGTGCACGTACAGGCAGGGTAAGAAATGGAGGAATGTCCCTCTGAAAGCAGCTGAGCCAGGGTGGAGGTGCTCAGAGCAGCACAGCAGCTCCAGCTCGAGGTCTGGGCATCGAAAGGATGGCACAAATGTTTAAAAGAGTAAATGAGCAAAGTAGCACAGAATTCACACACTGAGAAGGCTCGAGGTTCTGACCAAGGTCTCTTCCAACTCAGCATATGCTGTGATTTTGTGACTAATGATTCTCAGGCCATGGTTCACTGGGCGCTGTTCCTTGATGAGGAACTACCCGTGTCTTTTAGAATAGCTCATTTTCTGAAAGAGCACCAGAGCAAGTTTGGCCTCCTGTTACCAAAGCAGCAGCTTCAATAACCAAACTTGACCCAGCTTGTTGAACATGTGACTAAGAGAGAGCTGAGATGTTCAGCTTGGTTTTGGTGATGGAACAAAGCAGAGACACAACATCCCAGGAGAGAATATTTGGCTCTGTACTACGTGCTCCTGCATGAAAGCATTTAATTTCAAATATCTTTCAATATTCTCTTTAATTAATGGCTTTCATAACAGGAAAAGACCTTCTCCAGCCAGCACAACAGCACAGTCAAGAGGCAAAATGAAGCAGGTGGTGGGTTTGGGAGGGGAAATACAGAGCAGATGTTAGCTTGAAAATTTGGAATGCTCTTGAGTCCCGTAGCAGGAGCCCAGTTTCCATCAATGCATATTGTAGGAGCAATTAATTGGGACCACCCAGGCCTAGAATTTGCCAGAATAACATTTTTCATTCACACAACACACTTCTGTAAGGCTGAATAGTTGTTTTAAATACCTCTAGAAGAATTTATTTTTCACTTTGCAAATAACCTTCCCCATATTAAAAGATGTGAGAAAATGCAAATCAAGCCACAAGATGCTAAAATTCTTAGGATAGTGCTGGTCCCACTGGAACCTATCTCTTGTTTATTTTTCAGGTGACATCAAGGAAACATAATTTAGATGTGAAGACGCATTCCCCAGGGACCCAAAGGAAGCACTTACCTTTTTGACCTCATATTTAATAGCAAGTTTAATCCTGCTCAGACTGGGCCGGTGGTGCTCAGGGCACAAATGGATGTTCACATCTCCATTCAAAATCGCCTCCACTTCCTCAGTGTCTCTGCACAGGTCCAGCACCCCCACGACAAAGTCCTTGCATTGCATAGATAACTTCCGATAGTCGTTCTGAGGGAAAACAGAAAAAAAAGGTATTTAATTGTGCACTGGAAAGCTGTGCTGCCAACAGGCAAATGGATAAAGGAAGAGACAGCAACTCTGAGCAAGGTTACTTCTGCAAAACTGCTGCCTGGAAGAATAAGAAAGCATTTGATTTCACACAGCATGTTGGTGGCTCTTCACAAAAGTACAGGAACTCCTCCAGACTTAATTAGCAATGTCTCTATCAGCAGCAGAGTTTGCATTACAATGGAACAAGTTTTACAGAACAAGTAAATAATTTCTAAGGAAATTTTGATTTTAAGCAATTGATCTCTCCTCTCTGTGTGGCATATCTCTAGGAATATAAAAATATGGCCAAAAAAAAAGGTCCTGTGAATATACAGCAATTTTTTCAGTTTAGGTTCTTTCCTAGTAATTCTTTCTTTAGTAACTTTAAAGAAGTTTCAGACTGGTACAACAAGCTGGAGCATCACGCGCAGGTGTGTTCAAATGAATTATCCACTTGTAATACCAACTTCAGCCTCAGATTTATTACCTTAGAATTTAGTAATAAATTCTAAAATAATTCCCAAAAGAGCATCCAGATGATCATTGTCATAACACCTGTCCAGGAAATGGGATTTCAGAAACTCAGGATGATTTCCTGTGAAATAATTTCACTTTGCAAACCCAAATTACACTTATGGAGAAAGAGATAGCCTATAGCTGACTTGACAGAGGGGTAGAAGAACAATCTCCCTGCCTTAAATTAAATTGTGATTGATTTTCACATGCTGACACTTAAAAAATGAGGAAAGTGCCGCCATCTGTGTAAGTGTTGTAAATTAGAACACAATTAAAGCTACCATTAATATCATAACAAAATGATGATATTAAAGGCTCGATGCAACAAATAAGAATAATAAGCATAAGGCAAGCTCTTAGTGAGTTGAGAGATCTTTTTAAATTAGGTTTGATGATTAATTAAATTCAGTACCTTATCTAATTAAGCCAGCAGCCAAAAGAAGAAGATGGTTAAACCTGGCCTTGATGAAATGATAAGGGTAATCTGACTTTGTGCTCCTGTATTTTCTAAATTATCAATTCGATCATTTACACATAGCAACATATTAGCCTTCCTTGTTAGACAAAGATCTCAAAGCATTGTGCAAACATTCATTAATTAGGTAGAGCAGCACTGTCTAAAACATATTATTAGAGGTGGCTTAACTTCTTTGGTCAGTTTTTCCCCTTCAGAACAGAGATGACAATGAATTTTTTAAATCTGTTGGTTTAATGGCTTTGTCATAGGTTTGAGGCTCTTTATCTGGGTGAATGCCCCATTGCAGAAGCTGGGGCACCAAGACTTCCATAAATGAGCCAAGCTAGAGCACTAAGATTTAAGAGGTTCTTATGGCTCAGGCAGAAAATGATGGCCCATTTATGTCTAAATCTAGTACCTGAGCATTTTGTGGAGATGGATGGGGTTAGTGGAATAAATGTTTTCAAATACAGGGTGAAGTAAGGTCTGAAATGTAAATGAAAGACAGATTACACTTCACGGCTTCAAAGAGCTCCTCTCAAATCAATTCCATGCTTTAATCTTCCCCACACCAAGATGAATTTCAATAAATACAAAGCTTGCCTCTTCACTGAGAGAATAGATGGCCAAACAAAAGTATCAGCCTTAAAAGAACCATAGAAATAGTGAAGGACAGCAAATATAGATAGATCTGAAAATAGATGTAGGCTGGGAATGAAATGTTGAGCTGCCACAGGTAATGGAGATGTTTAATTAGTCCAGAAGCCTTCAAAAAAAAACAAGGTTGAGAACTCTGCTGAGCTTTAATACCTTTTTCTATGTACTGTTTGCAAAGTTCACAAGCTGACCTCTTAATCAGCACATTTTAGGAAATTCTTATCACCACTTCCACATCATCTGAGCAACTACTTTGTATTAGCTCAGATTATTTTCCCTCTTCTGCTTTCTTTAAGGAAAGAGGTTTAGCAGCAATTAGGAAAGTGCTTTTAAAGTATCTGCAAATGGCAGGTTCCCAGCTGGTAAACTCTATCAAGACACAACTTTATTCACATCTCCAAGCCTAATGGTTTTACTGGTTCTGTATATTTGCAGAGACTATGGATGATTTCCCCATTCAAACTTTTTTACCCCGATTTTTAAGTAGACATAAGCAGCCATATGCCCTCCTACCCAAGATCCAGACTGGAAAAGAAAAGAAAAGAAAAGAAAAGAAAAGAAAAGAAAAGAAAAAAGAAAAAAGTAAACTTCCCTCCAGCAATTCTGCAGCCAGGCAGGAGAGCATTTTATGTCTCTCAGGAGACTGCTCCTCTGTTAAAACAAGTCTCAAAGACCACTGAACCTGCTGTGCCTTCTGATGATCCCTTTTACAAAACCATTTGTCATCTTTGTTCTGGCCTCCTTAATGCTCACAGTCGTCACAGAAAATCCTGATCGCCCTGATGGTGAGAACACACTCAATGGCTCTCCTCATGTCAGTGTATTTCTCCCCTCAACCTTATTCTTTACTTAAAAACTGAGATTAACAGAGGACTGACAGCCAAGCTCCTCCTGATCCTGGCTTGCAAAGCACAGTTCTGGTGACGCAAGCAGAAATTGTGTACCCGCATCTAAAATCCCAAATTGTGAGTTCTGACGCACGGGAAAAATCCCAAGGAAACCAAGAAGATTTATTTCCAAGCAGCATCCAAGCTCTCTCGGTGTTTGTGCCAGTGCTGTGTATTTCACACATTTGGAAGCATCCAAGATCCCGCATTCCCTGCAGGAAGGGGTGCTGGGACAGTGGATGCACCCAGGACAAAGATTAGCGAGGGGCGGGAGGAGGAGGTGAAGGAGAACCAGGACACATTCCCAGATAGTTCCAGATGCTGGTGACCAGTTACAGGACCTGAGGGAATGGACTCAAGTTGTGTCAGGAGAGGTTTAGGCTGGGTATTAGGAAAAGGTTCTTCACCCAGAGGGTGGCTGGGCACTGGAAGAGGCTCCTCAGGGCAGTGGTGACAGCGCCAAAGCTGACAGAGCTCAAGGAGCGTTTGGAAAACGCTCTCAGACGCAGGGTGGGATTCTTGGGGCTGTTCTGTGCTGGGCCAGCAGCTGGACTTTGATGATCCTTTGGGATCCCTTCAAACTCAGAGGATTCTGTGATTCTGTGATTCTCTGTGATTCTCTGTGATTCTCGTTACACCAAGGTTTTTGAAGATCCAGCCCTGAGGACCCCCATGATGCTGCCAGAAGACAGAGGGGCCGCTGTGTTTTGGGGTGTAAAGGGACAGTCCCCACTTCACCACTGCCCTGCCAGCCAGGTGTGACCCCTAAACCATTCACTTCATGGCCCTCCTGTCTAAATGAGTTTTAGAACCCTGCAAGCCTGGACTGGCAGTGGACAGTGAGTGGAGTCACACTTGGGTCACAGCAGAAACTCAGGGCTGGAGACACAAAATCCAGCTCAGTCCTCAGCAGCACAGCGACAGCAGACACAGGCAATGACAATAACCCAAACCTTTCTGAGCACCCCAATTAAGAACCACATTTTAGAAGTCTGATGATTATGAGGTTCATAAACCAGATGGATTTTTACAGTAATGAAAACTGCAAATCGCACATGAGAGATGCTGGGGCCTCGTCCTGATGGGCTGGGCACTGTCAGGCCTCAGGGAGGAAAATGAGGGATACAGCTAAGTAGGCAAGAGAGCCAGCCTGTTTCAAATAACACACAGAACAGAATTTTATTTCTAATAGAGGCAGAGAGCAGAGAAAGATCAGGGTAATGCCTCAGAATGTTACAATATCATTTTTTAAAAACTAGAATGTAATAAAAGGAGTCCAAATTAGTCATTTCCTGCTTCTTCTAACAGTGTTGTGCATGTGGAGTTAAAAATGTCTAATTTTGCTGTTTTGAAAAGGCTGATGGTACTTGTCATTCACTGCAATTTCTCCAAGTACCCTATTATTATCTGTTGATTATGTTCTAAATGAACTCTGTCATGTCTCCACATCTGTTCAAAACCAACCAGAGTTTTTCAGAAGAGAGTTGTTTCAGGTCAGAGGGATGGAGTTTGAGTAAAAAGTTAAGTGAAATGAGGAAAACTAAGACCAGGAACCTATCTGGCATTTCTGGGTAGCATTAAATTTGCTGTGCAAACAAGAGCTGTAGGAGCATTGCACAGAGCCTCTTTTTGTTTCCTTGAGCTCTTGGCTCTTTGTATTTAATCTACATCATACATACACATATATCAAGGAGAGAAATATTGCATTGCTTAGATTAGCATTTTGAGAAGAGGCAGCAGAAAAAAAAAATAGAGAGGTAATTTTGTAAATATGAACAGAAAACTCCCCCAAGCAAAAATTATTGTAGAAAGAAAACAAAGCTGAAAGGAAGGAGGGGGGACAAAAAGCAGAAATATTTCATGCTAGATTTGAAATGAAATTGCTAAATAAACCATCATGCCAAATATTCAAAATGCTTATAAATATTTACCAATTAGACATCACATGAAATATGCAAAAGCCTGTATAGAAAAGCTGTGGGACAAATTTCCTTCTGGGTATTTACAGTGTCTTTGACTGGCCATATGTTTGGGAGTGAAAAGAAGCACAAGGGCTGTGTGAGGAAAGGCAATGAGAGAAGATGCTAAGGATGGGCCTGCACTGATCCTGACCGTGCAACCTCATTATCCTCTGAAATGCACCGAGCAGCCCTCCCAAAGAGCTTTGCCAACTGCTGACACTTTTGAACACAGCTGAGTGCATCCCTATTGTTTGCAGACTAAATGCCTACATACACAGTCTGTGCCAGGCCTGTACAGTTAATTTTCCAGAAAGCACATCCAGTTGGTTTATGTTCTCTTGCTCCTTGAGTGGCAGCACATCAGTGAATTGTTGGAGCTCTGGGGGTACTGTGCCATACCCAGTGGCCACATCTCTGGATTGGAAGCCAAGTGCTCGTTTAAAACATTTCACTCCTCAGGTGCACATTGCTAAATGTTTCTGGAGGTAGGAACAGATGCCCTGGTTCATTTTTAAAATTATCCAGATCTTGACTTCTTCATCTCTGGTGAGCATAATATAATAAGCAATCTGTTCATATACAGGAGTCTGACATTTCAAAAGTGTGACTCTGTTGCTTTCCAAGCAATTTGGACACTTCTAAAGGGAGCCAGGATAAACGTGGCTGTGGTTTGTCCTCTGAGCAGCGCCAGGCTGCACCATGGCAGAGCAGAGGGACCGCCAGGCAAAAGGGCATTTTAGATCCTGTCAGCAGACACTGAGAGATGTGGCCAGTTTGAGAGCCCAAGGACAATCCAGAGTGCTGTCTGTGTTGACAAAGAAGCCCAGAAAACAACAGGATGATCTGATTGAAGACCAAAAATTTCCTGACAACTAACAAGCCATGGAAATAACATCCTTGGATCATTACAAGGATTTCAATGGCAGTTGAGCTGACAGATTTACCATAGGCCTATTTTTAAATTTTTTTAGTGTCTCTTTATTCTCCAGCTGTTTTAGCTGCAATTCATCCCTTCAGATGCACTGCAGAAGCTCATCTGTAAGAGAGCATATCCCTCCACCAAGGGGATAGAGCAGTAAAGAATCAATCAAACCTCTGACTTTGGGTTTCACCTTTCACCTGTTGACTGCTAGATACATCAAATCCTTAAAGAAGCTAGACAAGATGTTGGTAAGGGTTCCAGCTGTGGAGTTAAAAATCCTTTAACGTTTGTTACTGTGCTTTTACAGCATCATTTGCAGGTCCAGGTTTATGTGTAATCTTCTGCAATTATATTTCAAGAGAGGAAACTGTCAAAAGCAGCAGAAAGGATTCGTTTGTACCCCCCTTTTTTGTTCCTACTCTTTTGCACTTTAGTTATTTTCTGCTCTAGCTCTTATGAATCTACCAACCCTGGGAAATTATTCATATTTTTGATAAATGCAGCTTTTGTAGGAACAAAACTAATGAATAAATTTTGGAAGCTCTTTTTTTCATCAATAACAAACTTTGCAAAAAGGAAAAATACTTTACTTTGACTTCTCCTTGAAACAATTACTTTAAAATATGGTTTTTTACTTGTTTGTAATCTAAAATTAATGGATGGATTATTTGGGGAAGCAAAGGCAGGAATTGAACATAATTCTTGAAGAAAGTTTAGGACTGAGACTGAGCACAATTCCTGACTATTTAACCACAGTTTTAGATTCCCTGGCATAAGAAATTTCAGAATCAGTCCACTCTCAACCTTTTTTTATTACTTCTATTGATTTTCTTTACTATTTGAAACTTAAAATAAGTTTCCTGTACATGTGAACTCCCTCTACACTGAAATTAATAGATGACTTGACTTATCCAAAGTTCTCACCCTGAATAGAATACAATCTTTCTTTTCATACCAAAGAAGTGGCCAGAAAAACACCTCCACCTCCTCTAGTCCTTTCCCAAAAAGTCACCTTCAGCCTGACAGGTACCATTACTGAGCTTCTCCATAGCTGGTGTGTGTGCAGAAACATCAGTGCTTTTCAGCAGAGAGCTAACAGCCCCTTCCAAGGCTCTGAAGATATTTAATTAACCTAGAACTGAAATGATGTTGGTTTATGATTTTTTTTGAATGAGAGTATTTAAAGTCTCAAAGTTGGCGTAGCAGCTTTTTGACATAGGATGGCATTTGATGTTTGATGTTCTCTTTTTTATCTCCTCAACTCGTTTTCAAACACACATCACAAATAAGCCACATGCTTTTGATTCCTCAACTATGTGAAAGGTGTTTTTTTTATCTTGCAGATTTTGCCAAGCTCATTTGAATGTTTATGCTGAAGCACCTGTTTTCAGAAGATAAACTGTCAAGTCCCTGGATGTCACATAAACAGGACAGGCTCTACAGAGGTTTTAACGAAATGTGCATGCCAAATGTAGGGAACACACAAACTCAGCCAAGGAGAGGGTCTGTCTCCTGGGTTCTGTCAACAGCTTCTCCTTAAATACAAACTATACACTGCAAAATAATACTCTGATAGTTTTCTTGTTGAAGAAGAGTTCAGGATCTGTTCACGTCAGCAGTAAAATCAAGCTCATGATGATGCAGTGCATACTATAAATCCCTCTCCATGACATTTAAATATTTGTTCGCTCCTTTTGCGGGGTCATGACACTGAGAAACAGTTTTCCTTATTTTTAAAAACAAAAATGCCCCTTCTGTTAGAGGAACCACTATTTCAGCCTTACTTTTGCTTCATGCAGGAAGAATCCCTCTCTCACCCCACATGCATTTCACAATGGCAGGAGTTGGGGCAAACTTCTTCTTCTTGGCACCTCTTTTCAACAGAGCAGTTACAGATGAGATGGGCAGTAAATCACAGACTCATGGGGTCATTAAGGTTGGGAAAGACCTCCACAACCATTAAGTCCGACATTTGACCTAATATCACCATGTCCATAAACAAAACCATGTCACAAAATACTGCATCTCCTCATTTTTTTAACTCTTCCAGGGACAGACATTGCCCCACTGCCCTGGGCAGCCTCTTCCAATGCTTAGCCACTATTTCACCACTATTTCAGTAAGGAAATTTTTCCTAATATCCTACCTGACCCTCCCCTGGTAAAACCTGGGTAATTTTCCTATTGCTTGTTGCCTGGGAGAAGAGGCCGGCCCCCACCTCACCACAACCTCCTCTCAGGTCTTTCTGCAGCTCTGATGTGAGAGATTTATCAAAGCGCAAAGTTATATCTGGGCCAAGCTGCTCATTCCTCATGCCATCCATATTTTTTCTCTCAGACTTTTTCCCATATTTATTACCTCCCTGATCTCTCTGTTGCAAGCTTCACCGGGGAAGATTTTTATTTCCTATACAATTTGAGATGAAATCGTTTCCTTGCACTAAAGGAATTAGCTGCTCTCCTTCAATTGTGTGGCTCTTTTCAGCTCAGCTGCTTGAAATCTCTGTGTTTCCTGAAAATCAGATGGGAAAAAAACAGGAGAAAATAATGGATTTAAATTCAAAGTAATTGTTTTCTCAGCACAGCTTCATTTATCCCTTAGGCTGAGGTAAATTTGGCACCTTCAACTTGCTCAAGGAACACACTTGCATGTTCAAAGGTGCTGTGAGTTCCTTCTCCCAGGGGAATTTTGGCTACAAGCAGCACATATACACCAGGAAAAAAACTCCTCCTGCAAGCTATGATGCAAATGATATCAATAATTAAAATAACCATATGTCTTGCAGGTTTCAAACAGCCAACTACCACAGTTTTCAATGTCTGGCAAGAAGTGCTCCGTATAAAAGTGGTCACAAGCATCAGAGTGGATGAAATTCTGGTTCCACAGCATATAAGGAGGAACCAAGCACTTTGGAAAAATGTGATCCCAGCTGCACAGCCCTGGCACAGAGCACTGTTGACCATATGGAAATTGTCCTCTCTCTAAGAAGAGCAGAATTAGAAGTTGTGCTGCAGAACTTTCTTGAGTAGAAATATGAATATAAAAAGTGCATGTTTATACCTCTTTGTTCTGAAATTAGTTCAGATCCTGTGGTTTGGACAGTGAGAATGAAATGACACTCAGTGGGCAATGAGCTGTTTCCATGCTGCACTGGTGACAATTTCCCTGAAACAAATTATATTTCAGAAAATTGCAATTTTCAATTATGTAAATGCCAAAACCACATAAATATTATAGTACCTAGCACCATTTTGTAACAATATAAAATTGTTTGTATATCTTTCCTGTTTATTCACAATTCACTGGATAGTGTGCCTGGACTCAGTGAAGATAAGTTCATCATAATTATTTCCAATAACAACAATTAACAACATAATGAGGGATAAACTAAACCAGTTCACATCTGCATCCTATTTAATATCAGATTTGAGATCCTCAGAATGTGTTACTTCGTTTACATTCATTAATATGATATTGATTCCCTACAGTGCCTCAGATAAACGTACCTGACTCCATTCTCCCATCTGCTGCTCTAACATCATTATTCTATTCAGAGCAATCGTCCTAATTATGCTCATTTGTACTTCCAGTAGATATCCCTTCCCAACATGAATAATGAGCAGCACTCTTTGGAAACCAGTCATCTTGCTCATAATAAACCTCCCAGCTCCTGACTATTCCCAAACCCCCAGTGCTGATACCAGCCGAATGGTTGGCCATTTGGTGTTGCTAATTAAATGCAAAGCTCACCAATGTTGCATTGGACTGATATTACAGTAGTGATCGCTGCCTTTTCTTTCTGTTTTTCCCAACAAGAACTGGACTTGGGCTTTCTGAAAAATACCTTCACCTTTGGTGCTCTAAGGTGGACCCTTCTCAGTGCCGCTTATTGCAGAGGGGAGGAGAAAGGAGAGTTGTGTTGCTGTGTCATTTTGTATCGGTAAGTGCACTGAGAAAATCCTCTTAGGTGAATGGTGAGTGTGTGAGGGCAAGCTCAAAGTCAGGCAAGCTCTGTGCACACTGCAGAGGATCCAGTGACTTGAGGGGAAAGGGCCAGTGCGTCTTTCCTTTCAAACATGCAGCTCTGGGCAGCGGGAACCTTCCTCGCTGTACTGCCATCGAGTGCATGCACCAATCTGAGCACCAGGACAAATTCTGTCTTCCACGCTCAGTGGGCAAGAAAGGAAAACACTGTCACTGGTAACTAAACACAGGCAACTGGCCAAACCATTCTTCCCCTTTACCAGAGCTCCCTGAGCAGCTGGCAGCAGACCTGACAGGGAAATTTGGGACACTCCACTCCGGCTGAGCACTCCAGAAATGCCCCAGCACTCGGGCTGGGCAGCCAAGGGAACAGAGGGAGGTGGAACAAAGGGAACAGAGGGGTTGGTCTCACCTTTATTCTGAAGAGACTGGAGAGACAAAGGTACATTCTGTGGGAGAATCCAGATCATTGGGAGAGGTTGTGGTGGAGATAAATCCCACTACTGATACACCTGCTGATTGGTTACTGTGCTGGGATGGGGCACTGGATCCGAGATGTGATACATTATTCCTCTATTTTGTAAAGAGAGGAATCCATGAACAAGGGTCAGCCTCGGATCAGACCCACTGGTCACCCCACTGCTTCCCTGCACATCATCCTTTCAAAGGGTCAGGATGAAATCATGGCTTCAGCAAATCTGATGAATGCACAATTGATAAATGGGTCAGGATTTTGACAGCAACTGGGGCTTTTCTCCTATGTTAAAGCTGTTATAAAGATCAAAATGTGACAATAATGAGATTGTGGTAAGCTGAACTTTTTATGTTCAAGTTTTGGAAGTATTTCTAAACTATTTGTTGCTTCTTTGCTGGGTTTGTGACAGTCAGATTCTGTCAGATTCAATCTTCTAAGCAACTGTACTTGAAAAGCTGCTGCAAGGAAGAGCTTGCACACAAAAGACACAATACAGGAAGGTCATCTTCATTCCTGAACTCAAAATAATCTTTAAAACCAACAAATTTTCTTAAGTCTTTGTCTCTGAGAAGCAGAAACAGGCTGAGGAACAGGTATCAGCATCCCTTCTACAAGAGCTCCCACTAGCCAGGTAAATGCCACTCAAATCTTCACAGCAGTTACCTATTGTCCTTCACTCAACCAAATGTGGTGTGCATGATTCCACAACACACATGGACATCAATTTGACCTTATTTCACCTGCTTTATATCATAGTAACACTAACTTTGTTAGTGTTAGTAACTAAGGATGAAAAGGAGATCTCTCAGCTCTAAAATCCTTCTAACCATATTCAATATGCTCCATGTTACTGTGTATGAAATGTCACATACTCAAATATATTTCCTGAAAATCACAGTTCATTAAAATTAATTGCCACAAGACCCTGACATTTCAGAATGGTTTATAAAAGCCATCTCACATAGCAAAAGTTAATTTCCAAATTCCTCATCACATCCAGAATTTAAGAACTATATGGAAAATCTGGACTAAATATAATCATTACAGCAGGATACAAAAGGGAAAAATAAAAGTCACCAGCCATGTATACAGAGAGAAGCACAATGACAGTCCCAGTCCAACCCATTTACTGGAGGGTTGAAGCTTCAGATTCAGAAATTTAACATCAGATGTTTATGTCAGGAGAGAAACAAACACATTCATATTGCTGGATTCCCCTCCCCCCCCTTTTTTTTGTGGGTTTTTGTTTGTTTGTTTGTTTTTGTTTTGTTTGTTTTGTTTGTTTTGTGTTGTTCTGTTACAGTTTCATCTCAGGATTATTTATGTGTAAGGGAATTCACTCTGCTCTCCACCCTTATCAGCTGTTGCTTTTCAGGTCCCTTAAAAAATGTATCCATCAATAGGGATTTTCCAGCTCCACAGAAATGTGCTCTTGATGGAGGATGGGATGCTTATTTGTAAGGAAACACTGAAATCCCAGGAGGAAAATTACATTAAAGAAATTTCAACTGGTTCCAGATTTTACACTTATTTCTCTACCTGGCTAAAGCATTGCAATGATTTGCTTAAAAGTTTTATATATAAAAATGCTTCTAAATTGCTTGGCAGTGGTGAGGCAAGTGCTGTGCTACTTCCTTATGTGGCACATTTCCATTGCTACTCCCAAATGCTGACTCCCATTGATGGTTATAAGAGGATTCCGTGTTATTTTATACTATTATGATTGTGTCTGTTGCTCACCTAAACTAGAATCCTGCTCCAGGGACGTGTTCAATCAAGCTGGAAGCAGTAAGCTGTAAGTGCTGCACTTGCAATGTTGCTCATCCTTAACTGAGTAGGACTAAAAATGACTTCCCAGGGAGCTGTAAAGGGTAATAAACATTGCACTGATGGTGTGCACACCGGCATTGCCAAAAATCTCACTTGCAGTAGCATCACAGGAAACAGAAGTATCCCAGCTCTACTCTCTGGGAGAGTCAAATATTCCCAGGTTGACTTTTTTTCTTTATTCAATTTTTTTCTTTTTTTTAAAATTTTTAATATTTTTTTTATTTTTTGAGGGGAACAAAACTCTTAAGGTGTTAATTGAAGTATTAATTTTTTTTACACTGATGCATTGTCTAGGATTTGATATATAGAAAGAATATTTTTTCCCTTTCACTCTTTCAAAAGAGAGAATGGGCTGGCTCCTCCCTGGGAAAGTGAACGTTTTTCTGCATGAAGTACTTTGACAACTTTTAAAGAGGTTTTCTTTTATCTGGGAGATTTTAACAGCAATGTCACTCGTCAAGTAGGCCCAATAACCTTGCGGGCAGTGGACATTATCCAATTTTTTGTGACTGCTTGGTGGCTTGGGCTGCCAACAGAGTTGCAACTTCCATGAATAATGGCTGTAATTTTTCCAGGTACAGGTGTGGGTTGTAGATGACTGAGTTATGCCTTTCACTGTGAATAACAACATCTACTGCTCTGCTTGACTGTGAATAGACATAGACAGATGCTAACACACCTTCACACGCAGAGATACAAATCTGGTTATTCCAAGACAGCTCCAGACATCGCAGCTTTGGCATTGGTTCTACACCCCTCTGAAAAGATTTGAAGATTTTTTTCTTGTACGACATTTTAAAAACATTTTTCTTGGGCAATGTGCCAGGCAGAAAAAGATTTAATCACAGAACCTAAAAAGAGCACTTACAATAACAGCTCTCAAAATATAAAGGGTATTTCTTAATATATAAATATTTAAAGAGAACAACACAAGAGTCACAAATTGGGTGGGTTTTAAGGGCAGAAAAGCTATATATATCCTTTTTCCACAGTCTCTGCTACATATCCATGGAAAATGTAACTGCAATTAATTAATTTAGCTCTCAAGACGAAGCTGGTGTAGCATCTATTATTAGTGAATTTGTCTCTGAAAAAGAGCAGCATAGAGAATGAGTTCCTTCTGCACAGAGCAAGTCCCACTCAGTGAGCCAAACACCGATTTCACTACAAGGCTTAAACATATTCTACTTCTCCCAGGCTATTTCCATTATTGTTTTTAATTTCCTCTCTTATTTTAATACCTAATTTGTTCCAAAAAAAAGTATAACTTTTAACAATAGGAAATTTGTTTTCCTGCTTTACTGGGACTTTATTCTTTCCTGTATTATGAGATGGGTAATTGGTTGTACCTGTTTATGCATTTGCTTTGCACAGTGAAAATTGAAATTAAAAAATCATAGGCTCTAAATAAATTTCATGGCAGTGGGGAAAATTGGCTTATAGGTGAAAGGGGAAAAAAAAAATCAGGTCTATTTAAAGGTTAAAAACTGCCAAACCACATCCCTGACTCCATCACTAAGGAAAAACAAATTGTTTTCACTAAAGACCGACCTGGAAAAGTTCATATCCAAAAAACAATCACCTGGGATTAGTGACTATTCATATACTCATGAGTATTTATATGGGTGATGTTTAATTTTCAAAACAGACACTAGGTGAGATTGAGAAAATAAAAACAGTAGTAAAAGGCAATGAATGCATTCTGCCTACCAGACAAAATTTCTGAACTTTCCTTCTGCCTTGTCTTCTCAAAACCCAGCAAAGTGAAACATGAGAAAAAAAAAGAAAGCTGCTTCAGTAAAAATACACCTCTAAAATATGCAAATCCTGTCTGGAAGAAAAATACAGAAAAGAAAAGAATTTCTGAAAAGTGAAGTGAAAACCTAAACAAATGTCATGTAAATGCACTAAAGCTTTTAAGAGCAGCTTGCTGAGATTAAATATGAGTCATAAAAAGTATTTCCAAACATAACAGAAGCAAGATGTCTGCCAGAGAATATGTTGAGGCCAGAGATTAAGAAGAGATTAAAGATCATTCAAGGAAGAATGGGTCAGAGTGGAAATATTAAGTGAAGGCTTTACAAGAACATTCATGGGACTAATTAGGGAGGTTCCCATGACAGTTCCTGGTTTTAATGGGAGATGAGTTGCAGGCACCAGTTCTCATCAGCCAGTCCTGGGAGCAAACAAATCCAAGGGTCTGTTCAGCCTGGGTAGGATGCAGAGTTTATAAGTGCAGCCTTGGTGGTTTACATCCTGTTGGTTTTCAAGTATTTTTCCCTTTCCAAGTTCACTGCTATCCTCTGTTCTCACAAAGTATTTCCCCTTCCTACTATTTTGCTCTTCAATATTTTCTGCCATTTCCTATTTTTTATCACTCATTAAAAAAAAGACAACAGCCTTTAAAATACATATAGTTCTGATTTTTTAATATATAATAATGGGTTTTTTTAACTCCATGCAGCATGGAGCCAGAAATACTGAGAAAATTGACAAAGTCATTTCTCTTAAGAAGTTTAAGCATATCCTGTGAAGTAAACAATTTACGGTTAGGTAGAAGAGGAGTTGGAGCTGACTTACTGAGGCAAGAGGAATGCCAGATCATCCCTAACAGCTACAAGACACTGAGTCTCAAGGGCTGCTTTGCTGCTATTTCAACATCATGAGAATGTAGGGATTTGAGCCTCAGCTGCTTTGCATCGCTGCAGCCGCACTGAAACAAGTTCCCAGCAGTTCCCAGCAGGCACATCCCTGCAGGCAGCATCCACACACTGGACTTGCTGTCCCACTAGCCACCCATCCCACAGCCTCTGTCCCTCAGCTGTCCCCAGCTACCCCTCAGCTGTCCCTCTGTCCCTCAGCCAGCTGATCCTGGACAAAATTCTCACCTGCATAAGAGAGCAGGCTCACTGCCAGGTCCAGCTTTTGGATCCCAACAGCTTTTAGAGAAAAGACAACAGTGAGAGGGAGTGAGAGCAAGAAGCACAGGGATGAGAAACAAAACATGTCAGGCTGTAGTAAATGCACTGACAATGTTGGTGGGAGCAGTAACCAAAGACCACACACCATGTGTCTTCCAGGTGGTGGATTTGATGTTGATTTTACTAACGTTTTGCTCAAGAGGAGCTGAGATCTGATTTACCACTTGTGGTTGGTGAGATCTTTTCTAAGCCTCCTTTACGAGTCTCTAATTTGATTTGTCTGAATTGCTAAATGGAATGATTTGCCTGATTTACTTCAGCATGAGGATGTTTCCTGACATACACAAGTAGCAATAATTTGAGAGCATGCAAGGCTGTAAAACAGTCCTGGGTGTGGAGTGGAATCTCCCCACAAAAAGGAGCACACAGTCACTGCTTTAGGAAAAGTAAACAGAACTATTATTCTGGGTTTTACTCAGTTCTTACAATGTGAACAGTAATATTAAGCCTGATGCTGCTATTAAAGACAGTTGCAAGGGCATTTCCTACAGGTTGTTTGCTAGAAATTCAATCTCCTAAGGCTTGATGGACATATAAAAATGATTCTGTTGATTCTGCTTTTAATATTCCAGCCTTAGAAATGAGTCACCTGGCTGTGAACAGCTGGTGACTGTGAAGACATCTGCATATGCTCTCACACCAGTCTGACACGAGGCAGACGGATTTCTCTGGACCAAAGAGGAGAGCAATTCTCATCAGCCTGGCTCAGGAGTGATGAGTGGTTCTGATGGACAAATCCTGGCTGTGTTATTCATACTGCAAGTGACGTCAGGCTTATTTACATGGGCAAAACAAGCAGAATTCTCTGGTAGATGACAGAAGGATTATTGTTTCATGACTGAGATCCAAGATCTACCAGCTTGGAAAGAAATTGGAATGTAAAGAGATTTCTTTTTTAGTAAAAGAGGGAGAATGAGAGGGGAGAATTCTTCCTATGTGAGCTAGGGGGTTCATAGCTCTGCTAGGCTGATAATAAAAGTTTTCTCCCTCAAAATAGATTCACATATTAATCACTAGCCTAATGTCTGTTTTCCACCTTTGTGGAAAACTACAAAGCACATTAAACTTGTCCTATACTTCTGTTTTAATTGCACTTTCTATTTTTAATTGAAATGCATGCCTTGGTTTCCTACCCTGTTGTTCCTATGCCCTGCAGGATCAGGGTCACTTGGAACCCTCCAATCCACACAGGATCCTCTCTTTCCTTGTCTTCCCAAAGGCAACACAGGTGAAGGGACTCATCCAGTGGACTAAATGAGGCCCCCAATTTTGTTGGTTTGGTTTTCTAAAACACAAAATGAAAATGAAAAAGAGAGAGACAGTCGTGAACTGGCTCTTAATTTTGAGCTTTCAAGTGGGATATACAAAAATGACAGAACACTTAATTGAGGTTGTTTTTTCAACTTGAGCTGCCTCCACTACAGAAGAGTGTCATTGCAAAAGACCTGCAAACACACGCAGGGACTCTGGGGTTTACTTTTCTCTTTTCTGAAATCCATCTCTTAGGGCTTTTCCACCCACCCCATTTCTACATGTATTTTCAAAGAAAAAAATGGTTCCATATTTTTCA
The DNA here is from genome assembly GCA_013400915.1 of Pardalotus punctatus. Classification (NCBI taxonomy): domain Eukaryota; kingdom Metazoa; phylum Chordata; class Aves; order Passeriformes; family Pardalotidae; genus Pardalotus; species Pardalotus punctatus. Next base: position 26,445 of record VZTX01023836.1, read on the forward strand.
TTTTACTTTGGGGAATGAGCCTTATTTACTTCTAGACTAATGGACTACATATTTCAAAGCAGTTATTTTTCCTCCAATTAATAAGACAACTTTTTTTTTTTACAGTGTTTTGCGAAGCTGTTTCTTCAGAACTGGAGTGTATTATTGAATCTCAGGAATTTAGGGTGAGAAAAAATCTATTCAGTTTCTGCCTCTGAAAACAAAAAAGAATGGATCAATTGGCCAACCACAGGCAATGTAAGTTTTTCCTTTGAAGTGGTTCATGTGGCTGTTTTGTTTCACATTTTTCTGTACAAAAAGGCAACTTGCTCAAAAAATTTCATGTTCTCTAAAAAACATAGCACATGTATTGGCTTTTCATTTTGATGTGCTGAAAGGTGTTATTGCATAAGAGATTTAGGGCAGCAAGCAGCAGGCGAGAGGCACTGCATTTATATTTTAATTAGCTCATGCTAGGAGTTTCTTCAGAGGTTACTAAATTACTATTTGTCCACCTACATTATTAAAATCTTATGTCTTTCTGTTTCAAGGACTCTTTGTACTTCCTGGAAACTGTATTGCTGCAATTGAATATTATTTTAAAATAATGTTCTTAAATAATCCCAAGTGATAATTTTGTAAATCTGTTGAGTGCAAATTTTAATTATAGAACTTTAGCAATCAAAAAAAATTAAAATTCTGGGAAAGCACTATTTTAGTCACAAAAAAAGCCCTGTAGAACTTGTCTAATTTCATAAAATTTTGTCATTTGTGGGCTTCTTAAATACATTTTCAGCAATTGTGTTCTTTCCTCAAAATAAATTCTTAAATTGTCATATTCTGTGAAAAAAAAAAAACCCACTGTTTTATTAATACCCTATTTCACATCATGCTGATTATGTTAATAAGAATAAATATTTTTACATAAATACATACCTCTGGGGTTTTTTTGCTACTGTGAGCATACATTAGAATTTTGAGAACTTTCTTAGTTCTGGAAGAATTAATACACGAAAGGAAAGTGAAATCTTTGAAGTGAATTAATGCTATGGGTATGAATATATGTGGTGCAAAACCTTCCAATAAGACAAATAATTTGAAAAACCTGGAAATGCAGTCATATGGCAAATGCTTTCTAATGTTTTGGGTTTTTTATCTGGTATTGATTTATTCCCAGCCATTTGGCAAGGCAGAGATATAACCACCATGAAATTATTCAACAATCAATGGCTGGTTTGCTCCTGGAGGAGCCATTCACCTGCCAGGGCCAGCACAGACCCCGCTGGCATTTCCAGGAACAAAATTCGAGTAGAAATAGCTTTACTCTTCTGCAGCAAGACACTCATCAGGACTGACAGACATGCCATGCTGAGGCTGCTCATGCTCCACTCGATATATGGCTTTTTCTGGAAAGAAGCAGGAGCATTAATGAGATATTAAAGTTGTGAAATGTGGGTGTGAGCCTTCAGTGTTTTACACCGGAGCAGCCCTCACTCAAGCAGTTGCATTCACTGAGCCCTGTAAGGTTGTTTCACTCAGACTGAGTCCAAATAAAACTTCCCCTTCAAATTATTGTGTCCTTGCAATTATGATACACATGAGGTAAAAGAAGTTTGCAAAATTTTACCCTGATTTTATTGCCCAAAGATGTCAGTGGTTTGCGGATTTTTTTCCCTTTAGAGAGTTCCTAAGGAGGTGCAATGCCTGAGAATATGTTTTCTTCTTACTTTTAAATTGGACAGCATAGATTCATAGAACCATTTCATTTGGAAAAGCCCTCTAAGATCCAATTGTTAACCCAGCAGTGGCAAGGCTGCCACTAAACCCTGTCCCCAAGTGACACATTTACACATCTCTAAAATCCCTCCAGGGATGGTAACTCAGCCACTTCTCGGAGGTCAGGGGCTGTTCCAGGGCTTGACCCCCTTCTCTGTGAGCAGATTTTTCCATATATCCAATCTCAACCTCCTGTGGCACAACCTGAGGCGGTTTCTCCTGTTGCTTGTTTTCTGTGAGAAAAGACCAACCCCCACCCAGCTACAAAATCCCTTCAGGGAGCTGTGTAGAGTGAGAAGGTCTGCCCTGAGCCTCCTTTTCTCCAGGCTGAACACCCCCCAGCTCCCTCGGCTGCTCCTCATCAAATTTGTTCTCCAGACCCTTCCCCAGCTCCATTGCCCTTCTCAGGACCTGCTCTAGAACCTCAATGTCTTTCTTGGAGTGAGGGGCTCAAAACTGAACCAAGGATTCAAGGCAGCCTCACCAGTGCCCAGAGCAGGGGGATGATCTCCTCCCTAGTCCTTTGCAATATAAAGCTAAAAATCCTGAGATCGATGTTTTAACACATGAATAGTTTTCTAAATTAGAAATAATGAATTCCTGGTGAGCATCCTACCCCAGTGTACTCACAACATGGACTTTATTACCCCAGTGTCACTGATCATGATTGTAGCTACACAATAGTCATAAGTCAGAAAACAGTCTTATGTTGATGGCTCAGCCACTGAAAATGAGGGGTTTAAAGACTAATTTATTTTAGAAAGGGAGACAATGCTCTTTATGTCATGTAAATGACTTAGAGAAATAATGCAAATGGCATTGGACATTTACAAACTCATTATGATAATGGAAAACTCAAATAACTTGTAAAAGAGTTCTGCAAGTTCCACTGTTGTGTTTGGCAAGATGATAAACTTCATAACAATGTATTGATTGTTTCTCTTTTCCTCTTTTCATGAAATTCATAATATATAGATGCAGCACCAAACCAATAAGATGCAACGCAGTTTAAATTATTTTACAGAGAACCAAAATATCTTGATTTATACCTTTTATCATTGTAGCAGAACTAGATGTACTGGATTCTTAAAACAGCCCCTAGAACTCTGCCTCTAAAATAGATTGTTCAATTAAAAAGACTTACCTTTTTTCCAAAAAATGAGTCTCCATTTTTGGAATAATCTAATTTTTATTCCTGCTGCAAAGTAGAGATTCTAAGTAATCACACTTGCGACACAGAAACTTAAGCTTCTGCTGTAATGTGCAATATTCAGTTCCAAGCATTTATTAACTGGAGAATGACAGTGATCTCAATCTACATGCAGCAAATGCATCTGTCAGTCTCTGCCACTCTCTCTTACTTCCCCACCCCTCAAACAGCAAACCAAAATTTGATCAAACATGTAAACCACACAATAGCCTGAACACTCTCAGCCCAAGTAAAAAGGCACAGTGGTGAGTTACCTTAAATTCAGTTTCAATGTTGGCTAGTCTGGCCAATTCATTGCTTAGCTCTAGAGCAGTAAGGACAGGGTCTTCACTGGACAGAGACAAATAAGCAGCACTGGCCAATCCTTTGTAGGCATTCATTCTCGAGCGAGAGTGACTAAAGGAGTCTTTCCTCTGCTTTTCAATACATTCATTGCACTTGCAAAAATAGTCATGTGGTCTTTCAATCCGTGCACCCTTTAGAAGTAAGATGTGAACAATTTCATACTCCTGGCAGTGGGCAGCAAGTATGATGGGGGTAATGTCGTGGGAGAACCGAGTTCCATCTTCATCATAAGCATAAAAATCATCATCCCTCAGTTCCTGCTCGAGAGGGCTGAGTGTGAGGCGCTGTCCCTGTGCGAAGGCTGGGTGGTTCAATATTGCTTCTACAATGCGCACATATCCTTTACTGATGGCTAACAAAAGGGCATCCCCGACTCGAGCCAGGTTCTCCTTCTTGAGGAGCAGCTCTGTCACTTCCAGATGCTCATTCCCTACCGCTAGCTGGAGGGCGTTTTGTCCCATGTAATCAACACAATTGAAGTTCAAGGTTTTGGACTCCTCCAGCATTTTTCGCACAACGGGAATATTGCCATACTCTGCAGAGTCGAGGAAATGTTCCTCCTCTGCAGTGAGGCTGGTGCCTTTCTCATTGAACATGTAGGCAGGGCCCCGGATGGCCTGGCGCCGGCCCTTCTCCCGAAGGGTCGCGTGCCTCCGATGCATGTCTTTAGAATTGCTGTGTCTCAACCTGCAGAAAACCAGAAAGGAGTGTTGGTTATATTCCAGCACAGTCATAATTTCACAGAACCTGAAATAAGGTTAGAATCGTGTCATTATGATCAGATCTTGCTAGCTTTTGATGGCCTGAGCCAGTCACTTAAAGTCATTTAGGACACATGTGGAATAAAGCTTAGCTTCTGAACAAAATACAAGCTCTCCTGTGATTTGTTCACCCTTCCAGATTTCAACAAGGATGCCCAGCACATTCTTAACTTGATAAATAGAAAAAGAAATGCATGAAGACATAATTTTCCATTTGTATTGTTTAGAACTTCATTACATTTTATTTAGGATTAATATACACAAGACAGTATTTAAATTACTCTTCTTGAATTTTGTCCTTGAGGGCATGAGCCCTAAGGAAAGTTAGCAGGACTTTCCCTTGTCAATAAACCTTGGATCGGGCCAATAAACTATGATCCATAAACTTAAAACCATCTTTCTAATTTTAAATGCATGGTAACAAGGATAATTACACTGCATATTCTGCTAAGATTCAGCAGGTAAAAGCAAACCATCTATTCATTCACTTCTTCATGGTATGTAGTACCATTTTTCTGTTTCTGGATCTAGAGCAGTTTAATAATGAACTGTCTAATTTCTTACTGAAATACAGTTGGCAGCTACTCCAAATGCAAGTACCAAAATTAAGGGCAGAGTCTAGAAAATCACAGGAAAAATTCCTGATTTAGTGTCATGTGTGTCCCCAGCAAGCAACTTTCAGAGAGCTTCCGCAGGAAGACAAAAACAGGTCTCTCACCACAACCAGAGGGCAGGAGAAAAAGGGTCATTAATTTCCCCACTGATTATGTGGTTGAAATGCCCTTCATTTGGAGCTGGTGAGATGAAGGCAAACTGTTCTCATTCCACCTTCTCTGGAACTACCAAAGAAAGCTATGCTATGTGCAACTGGGCTCATGGGTGAGAAAACACACTGTTTTATGAAATTAACTGGAATCCTAAATCAATTTGAACATTCACACTTTGCATTCAGTGCTGTCTCAACATCTTTTTAAATATTTTATGCAGCAGCATCTCAAAAAATTCCTAGTGCCTTTTAGAGACTAAGCACGTGGAGTTAATTGTCCTCCTAAACCAGCAGAATGTTCAGGCTGAGTAAAAAGGTGAAAACAACATCTCTTTCACAGAAACCATTTTCACTCAGTCCAAGAGCAAGTCCTAAATCACTTGGGTAAAATCTTGAGGAGCCTCTAAGCTGCAGTGGACAGATGTAACAAATAAGCAGGTGTTAATGCTCAGTGGGTGGCAAAGGTTCATCCTTCCGCATTCCATCTGTTCTCCGAGTCAGTTATGACCTTCAGTCAATGAAAAGTTCATGTGTTACTCTGAAAAATACTACAGAAGTTGGAAAGCGCTGCAGTGAGTGACGACAGGGAACTGTGCCAGGAGACAAACTGGAGTAGATAAATTGCCTTCAAGAATAGGTAACAAAGGAGTAAAGGAACCAGCAAGAACCTGGTAAAACATAGGGATATCAGAAACCCAAAATACCTAAAATTCTGGGACACAGAAATTCTCGGGGTAGCTGTTCTTATGGAACTAACATACAAATATGTATCTATCATTTCAATTCATCCCTTTTGTGCTGATCTGGAAGAGAAAGATACCATGGAAGTTTCAAACAATTTTTACAGCAATCTTTTAGAAGTTACATTAAAGTTTAAACAAATCCTAAGAAATCAATTTTGTGGCCACACAAGGTTGAAAGAGAGGTTCATAATTGAGAACCTCTCCCCCTAAGCTTTGATGCATCAGCGTAACAACTTAATAAAAGCGAGTAGGAACTGAACATATCATCCCAGGCTCCACTGAGAGATAAAGTGCTGTATGAATCTTAAAACTAATTCCTTCCAGCATGGTTTGAAGTTGAAGGAGCACACAGAGATGAGGGACACAAGAATAAGGAAGGAGATATGGCTAAATAAATTAATTCCCTAGCCTGCATGAAGTTTACTACAGGAGGAAACAATAACAGCTAAACAAATAAAGGATGCAATTAACATATCTGACAGGGATACAGAGTTCTCTAAAGCAGAAAAATGCCTGGGGTAAAATTGGGGGCCCTTTGAAGTCAACATTATAAGTTTCATTGATTTCAGTGAAGTCCAAATTTTGGAAACATATATGCATACACACATATATTTTCATCAGCAATTAGCTTTCATCTCAGAAGCAGTTCCAGTGAGGCTAAGAGGACTAACAAGTGGTTAAAATGAAGTGATTAACCATATGCACAAGTGCTTCTCTAAACTGGAGTTCCTTAGCTGTCCGGGACAGCATTTAACTTTTAAACATGTACTGAAGTCTTTCTTGCTGAGTTCAAGCAAGGACTACACACACAAATAAACAATTCCGAACCATGACTTCATTAAATGGGGAGTTATAGAACCAGAAAACACTTTACACAATTACAGCCTTGGGAGTTGCTGAATGTTAAATTAAATCTCTTAAAATGTTAAGCAACTTCAAAGAATGAGCTGGTGATGACTGAAGCCATCACTGCTGGGATCAAGTGGAACCGGTCCAGCTCTGGTAGGTGCTCAGTGATCACCCATGAGTGCAGCAGGATTGCACATGCCTGAATATTTTAGGATAATTAATTCCATTAGCTGCTTCAAGTTGGAGGAATTCCACTGGGCTTTTTCCATGTTCAAAACCCATGTTTGGTAAGGTATTTGTTGTTATATTTAAGTGTCAGTACTGGAAGCAACTGAGAAATATCTTAATTTCTATCAGTAAGGAATCTATTAGATATTTTGCCTGATGTAGAAGTACAGTTCTTGATAGTCCTTTTTTTTTTTTTTTTGCTTAGAAAAACTTTTCAGGTATTTTATTATCTCTAAAGGACAACCCAGATAGATGGGACAGATAATCTTATAATCACACCCAAAGTAACCATAAACCCACATCAAATCTTACTGTTGGCTTATTTCTAAGATTTTTTTGCCTGAAAAAGAGGTTAGAATTTGGCCTAGAGCTAATTCACACCTGTTTGTTGTATATGTAATAACATGTCAAAAAAATATAGGACCTTCATTTCACTTTCTTCAATTCAGAGAGAACAGTGGTTCCATACACGGTTTCTAACAACAGAAATTGAATCAGAAAAAGAGGAAACAGGAAAGCACACCTGCTCTTCAAAGAGATAACCACTATGCAATATTTATCTTGCAATAAATGTTCTGGAAGGATGTCCCTACAGCACAGAGTTGATGACCACTCCCTGCAGGTAAGGACAAGAGCACCATCAGATTCACCTCAGATGAATTATGACCCCCCCTGTCTTGCTTATCAGCAGAGAAGATCAATATCTCAGCTATTACACTTTATCATCTTTATAGAGAAGTAGAGATGAATAAAAATGTACACTTTTAACTTTGAATAATTTCATTAGAAATGCTCAGCTATCAAACCCTGTTCTGAAAAAAAAATAAAAAATTATGCTTGACCTGAGGACTGAATCATGGTAAGAGAAGCAGTAATGCAAAGAGCAATGTATGCAGGATCTGAAGCTCTTGGAAACTGAACCCTACTGCAGTGTCATGACAGTACTCAGCAACTTGGTCTACTCTGCTTTTCAGTTGTGTGCAGGCAGATTTAGAATTAATCATATTTACTGAGTGTGTGTAATGTGCTCTCTTAAAAAAAGTAATTGTAACTTGATTGCATTTATCTTACCATTTTTCTTCAAAGGTGCTTTGGATTGAAATGACTCTGTATTTGCATACTTTATTGAGACAGCTAGTGATCAAACTCATCAGGCACTGCAGTTAAATACTGTGTTTTTCTGGGAAAGGATGCCAATGCATGCAGGGCTGTCAAAGAGAAAATGGTCTGGGAAAAGAAAATACAAAATTTCAGGGCCTGAGTACTGCTTGCAGCAAAGCACATCCAGCTTTCCACAGCTGAAGGAACCACAAGATGTCTGGACTCCTGTGGGGAGTGTGGAAGAATAGCTTTTTCTGAAAGGTGATTTAGCTCTTAACAAATCTTCCTCTGGGAGCATTTCAGTTTCTAATTAAAGTGCCTAAGAGCAGGTCCTTGCAATTGGCTCTGAAGGTACTCGGTGCTGAGATGCTCAGTGTCTGAGAGGGGAACATGGCATGACATGATATTTGTTCTTAATGTGGTGGCAGTGGAAGCACACTGAAGCTGAAACTCTCCTTTTCTTTTGCAACTACACTCTCTTAATTAGTCTAAGTGCTGACACGTAGGACAGGGTAGACACAGGATAGAAGCTGAGCTGCTTCATATTGAGTTTACTCCAGCAAACAGCCTTTCCTTGACCTTCCTTTCCACTGTGCTCCAGACTATGCCATTCAAGACCTTCTGCTGCCTCTCTAGTCCTGCACAAAAGCCTATGGAAGGGCAGGGCTACCACCTGGAGATGGGGCTTGGAGAAAATGTTCAAAGGCCCAAGTGCCTTAAAAGGCTGAATTGGAGTTTTTACACATGGCTTTGAACCAGAGCTTTAAGTGTGTAGGAGGCTGAATAGTACCTGCTTGAGTTTTTGAAACGTCTGAAGTCTAAAAAGGTATTGCAATCAATTGGTATTAGGAACTGCAGCAATTCTGGAATTCTCAGATGATGTCAACCTTTACTTGTGTTTAAGCCTAAAAATTGAGCAGGACACTGACAAAGGCAGCTTTAGGAACTGATGGTCCCTGACTACGCTTTCACTAAGTGAAGAGAGGTTGGCAGGAGTCTCCCTGTGCCCTTTCAATGGCCCCCTTTGTCCAAAAACTGCAGAAGAGTCTTCAGATATGTAACCATTACTATGCTCTATAAGCTCTATAAGCCCCCATCGGAGCAGGCTTTGATGAGACGTTGACTCTGCCTTGTTGAAAAGAATATTTCAGTTTCTGAAAGCCATTTTGAAAGCACTGCCTTCAGTTCCTGCAGAGCCTCAGAAACTGTCAAATTGACACTTTACTTATTATTTTTCTTTCTACTTACATCAATATTTCTGAAAAGAATCGGGGCACATAAAGGCTGCAGACTCCCTGAGGCCTCTTTGGAATTGACACAGCTCTTATATATCAAATGGACTATTTTTCTCTGTTAACCCTTGGCTCCACACAGAAAACCTGATCAGCCAAGACATGCTATAAACATCAACAAAACCAAAGGAAATTGGGTTCTAAAAGTAAACACAAATCGATACAGAAATTAATCCATTTGAAAGAGTTATTCTAATTGTTCAGAGTAAAAATAGTAGGATGCTTAATCTTTTAATTAAAAATTGCAACTTATTTTGAAGTATACCCCAGACTTCAATCAAGGAGCACAGACTGAACACAACAGCCTACATTTATTATCCTGTGTGCAATAGGCTACCCTGGCATTCCAAATGCTGCACAGCCTTGTATTACCAGAATGTGATCCCCATTTTTCTCCAATATCTTAATCAGCCTTCTAAATCTTACCTTAAATTGAGCTTTTTTCCTGTAAGAAAAGATTTTAAAGTATTCTTTCTCACACATTGCTGATTTACAATGTAAACAGACTCAGTATCATTCGGGATGTTTGCCTTGACTGACAGCAGCTTATTCTGAAGTTTCTATGCTTTGAAAAGCTGAAGAGTCACTTCATTTATCCTTGGATTGTGACCAACATTGAAAACACCAATTCAATGCTGTGAGCAACATGGTCATTCTCCTACAAAAAAAGTTGAGTACATGTCTAGGATGTATTAACAGATTTTTTATTAATAGATTTTTAGATGTAATTAATAGAATTTTTTAGGCTATACAGGCAGATATTCATTCATTTACAGAGTAGTCCTACAAGCCAGTTGCAGGAAGTAACATCCCCTCCCCATCATTCCCACTGCTCATACAAATAAAAGAAAAATTTGGAAAGAGGTCTCTCTCCTTGTGGAATTACAGGAGCAGACAGCTAAACCACACCTTTTCAAATCCCTTCAGGGAATGGCAGCATGAGAAATGTTCAGGAAGACAACCCAGGCCTCTCATGTCATTAAAGCACGCTGATCAATGACACACACAAGAACCTCCAGCATCTTCTTGTCATGAAGCATAAGGTCTGAGGACAATAGCCTAGAAACATTTAGGACAGACCACCAAATCTTTACCAGCGTCTACATTTTCAAATCCTCCCTAATCTCTGTTAGAAAGGAAGCGGTTCTGCCTTGTGGTTTGAAAAAAAAGGAAATGAATTTGGCTTTCTACCAGCTATCTTGCAGAAAAAAAAATCCACTTTTTTTCAGCTGTCTCACTCTCCTCTTTCTCATAAACTAATCATCAGCATTTTCTTTCCCATCCCAAAGCAATGTAATGCACCAATACAAGACTTTTACAGCAGGAGAGACTGAAAAATAATAACCTTTGTTCTTTTATTCAAATTCTTCTTGTGCTATAAAATAAATACTGGGTTACCATTTTCCCCCTTCCTTCATCATTCCCCTTTAATCCATGGTTATAAAGTTGGCTAATTATTACAAATTTATCACAGAACACACAAGATAGATGTACCAAAATGAAGGCTATTTTTGCATTCTCTCCCGTTTTTCATTCATTAGTATGTTTGACTATCAAATGAACTGTCATGAGAAGAATGAGTTCTACTTTTCTTTTTTTTTCATTCTGGCTTTGGGAACTAGGAATAATTTACCCTCACTGTCAACGCACTTCGAAACAGCCTCAGATCATACTGAGAACACAACAGAGAAATACCTGTTCATTCATAAATTTTTACTAGTGACGAGAGCAACGAAAAATCCCTAATTGTTCAAGCAGGGGGCAGTGTAACGCTGATTTTCAACAAGCAATTCTATTAAAAAGAGAGAGAAAAGCTTCGAAAAGAACTAGTAATCTCTGTTCTGTCTGTATTTCATTTTCCCCTACTGATGCACCCTTTTCAACGCTCACTTCATAGTTATCTCAAGAGAGGAAACAACGTGTAGAGAAAGACTCCCGACAGACATTAGACCCTGCAAGCTGCAACAGGCATGATAGAGTGTCCTGTATTTACACCTTTCACTTTTAAAAAAAAATTTAAATAATTTATTTCACCTTGACCACACTGCTTTCATAAGAAATAAACCCTTAAAAAATTCAACCAGCTACTAAAGAAGACAACAGCGTGGCTCCAAACCATGTGGCTGGTAACAAACAACAAGCCCTTCACGTTACGCTGAAGCCAAGCACAAATTCCAAGGGTAAAAAGCCAAACCAATTTCACACTCAGCCAATCCGCCTCACTCACGCCAGCCCATCCTCAGGCTTGTAGGACACCGAGCCGCCCCGACACGTCTCTAACCCCCACAAAACTTCCCAGCGCCTAAGTAAGGAGAGGCATTAGAGCCAGGGGAGCCGAGAGGAGAAGGGCTGGGGCAGGGGCGCAGTGCCCCGGTCAGCATCTTACATGTGCGCGTCGGGGCCGCTCCGCTTCAGTGCTGGGGCGCGGGGCGGGCGCGGCCGCCCATGGCCGCGGTGCTGGCCGCGGTGCTGGAGCTCCGCTCAGCGCGGCCGGACGGCCCGGGCGCTGTCCGCGGTGCTGACCATCCGCTCAGCGCGGCCGGACGGCCCGGCCGCTGTCCGCGGTGCTGCAGCCGCCGCCGGCGCGGCTAAAGACGCGGCTCATCCTTATCCTCTGGGCTCCGCTGGGGCACAGCTTCCCGGGAGCGCCCGGGATTCGCTTCCTGGAGAAAGAGCCCGCTGCGAGGTTGGCATGAGAGTTGCGTTGTCCTCCCCGTCTTCCCTCCCCCTCTTCCCACGCCGTTGTCCTCCTGTAGGTGTGGATATGATGATGCTTTGGGCGCGCCCCCTTCTCAGCCGGAGGTGGGCGAGTAGCCCTGAGCCCTCCCAAGGGCTGCCCCGAGCAGGCGTGGCGAGAGAACCTTCCCGGAGAGGGCAGGGCTGCCTGCAGGCTGCCCAGCGGGCGGGGGGCTCCGTCGGGGGCTTTCCCCCTCACATGCCGCACGCCTGGCTCAGCCGGCTGTGCCGCCCCTCCGCTGGGAGTGGCTGGAGCCGCTTCTCCCCATCTGCCGTGCCCAGCTTGAGATTGTTTTATGCCTTACCTAGGAGATCTTGTCTCTTAGGAGGTGGCGGAGCAGGGGTGTGTGTACGAGCGTGGTAGGAGTGGAGGGAAAGGGAGAGTGAAACCAACATGCAAAATAATCAGTCAATTCAATCAATCCCCTGCCTTGCTGGCAGACGACAGCCGCCAGAATAACTTCAGACTGCATTCAGGAGCACTAGTGAATTGTTCTGCACTCCATTCCGAGGGGTAAGAGCAGGTGTTCTTCCCACCATCACCCCCCAGGATGCTCCCACTGCCTCCCACACAGCTCCAGTCACACAGGGCTCTCCAAGCCTGTGACCTTCCACGTCCTTCCCCACTGATCCAACTCTCCTGCCCACCTGCTTTGCCTTCCCTGGATGCAGGCATCCTCACCTCATCATGCCCCCCGTTGCAATTACCAAACAATGCCACCCCACCTCACCTGCCGTGTCTCTGGGAGTTTAAGCCTGGAGGAAGCAAGCCCTCTGCTCAGAGAAATGATGGTGGGAGGCAGTCCAGGGCTCTCTGAATGCCACACAAGGGAGGATGGCAGAATGTTGATTTGCCCGAAGTTCTCCTTCTGCCACCCCCTCATAGCACTGGGTGAAGTGAGAACATGGATTAAGAGGAGATTTTTCACCATCTTTCAGTCTCAAATCTGTGTAATCAGTGGAGGATATTATTTGATTAAAACACCTGAGGACACTGACCATTTTGGCAAGGACCACGGAAAGCCTGGTGTGGCTTCTGTCGTGGCAGTATAAAAGCACTCCAGACAATGCCTTTCATAAACCTTTAACGTGGCTGATGCAGGACTTTCATCCCACATCCTTGGGCAATGGAGTTAGTTTCACCAGCCTGAGCTGTCCTCACAGTTGTGAGGAGGGTAAATCCTTTCCCACTGAGACGTTTTGTCTTGAATAAGGGGGAGGATATTAACCTCTAGGGGGAGAGGATATTAACCTCTAACGATCATGGGCTGCAGCCATACCTGCAGGATTCACTGCACTCTGTTTTGACACTGTCAGTACCTCCTGTTCTGTCAAATGGACTTATTGCTTTGGTCTTGCCCCATTTAGGGCTTCTTGAATTCCAATGAGAAATTATGAGGGCCAGCCCTGGCAAACATATGAGAAAGATGTGGATGCTACCAGGCTCAGGGGAGAACAGCATTCTGTGGGGAGGGACAACCTGTGCAGATTGCAAAATCAAATGAAAGAAAAAAAAAGATACTCCACAGCTACATACTCATGCTGTTGAGATAATCTTTAAACAATATGATGCTGCAAAGACAAAAATCTCTGCTTTAAGTAGCAAACACAGCTTGGGGTAAGAGCAATTCTTCTCTTGCTTTTGGACAATTCTTTCCCTAAGCAAAAAACTAGCCCTCTTAGTATCTTGGTACTTGTCTGTCTGCTGGTTTTGGACGGAGTAAAGTTAATTTTTTTCACAGCACATAGTATGAGGCTGTGTTTGACATTTGGGCTGGAAACTGTTGATAACTGGGGTGTGTTTTTGTTACTGCTGAGCAGCGCCCACATAGTCCTGGCCTTTGCTGCTTCCCACTGTGCCCCCCCAGAGTGAGGGGGCTGGGGATGCACGAAAAACTGGGAGGGGGCACAATCAGGAGAGGTGACCCCAGCTGAGCCAAGAGACATTCCATCCCACATGATGTCATTCTCAGCATATAAAACTGGGAAGAAGGAGGAAGGGGGGGATGTCCAGAGTGGAGTTTGTCTTCCCAAACCACTGCCACGNGTGGAGTTTGTCTTCCCAAATCACTGCCACGTGGGACGGAGCTCTGCTTCCCTGGAGATGGCTGAGCAGCTGCCTGCCCATGGGAAATGGGGAATTAATTCCTTTTTTTGGGGGGTTGTTTTCATGTGTGGTTCTTGCTTTACCTATTAAACTGTCTTTGTCAGTACCCACAAGTTTTCTCACATTCACCCTCCCGATTCTCTCCCCAGTCCCACTGGAGGGGAGTGAGTGAGTGGCTGTGTGGGGATGAATTTTCACCTAGGGTTAAACCATGGCAGTGAGACTCTTTCTCCTTCCGGGGTCTTTTTTCTGCCGTTGACTTGTCTGTCACTACAACAAACTAATTAAAATTCAAATGTGTTTATAGGCTCTTAAATAAAAACATTCATTTATATTTAATTTCTAAGACTTGGGAATACTTGCAAAAGGTTAATTTATACACTTTTTTTTTGTTTTTAATTGGGTAGGTGGGACAGGGAGGTTAGACAAAAACAGCTTTTTTTCCCATTTATCATCTTATTCATACAGTTTTGCCAGGTCATCTGAAAAATATTAATTTTAAGATTGAGCATGGAATTGATTTGACCATGTATATGTAATCTTTCTCACAAATATATCCTGGAAAATATTGAGATGTGGAATCATTGTACTGCATTACTGGTCCATGTGTCTGTACAGTTGCAATTACATTTCCTGATCCTTCTGAGTTGTAACTTCACCAGCAAAAATTCACCATTTATAATTTTGTGCTTATATTTTTTCCCCTTTTATTAAAAAAAAAAAAAAAAAAAAAAAAAAAAAAAAACAAANTTTCATCCCACATCCTTGGGCAATGGAGTTAGTTTCACCAGCCTGAGCTGTCCTCACAGTTGTGAGGAGGGTAAATCCTTTCCCACTGAGACGTTTTGTCTTGAATAAGGGGGAGGATATTAACCTCTAGGGGGAGAGGATATTAACCTCTAACGATCATGGGCTGCAGCCATACCTGCAGGATTCACTGCACTCTGTTTTGACACTGTCAGTACCTCCTGTTCTGTCAAATGGACTTATTGCTTTGGTCTTGCCCCATTTAGGGCTTCTTGAATTCCAATGAGAAATTATGAGGGCCAGCCCTGGCAAACATATGAGAAAGATGTGGATGCTACCAGGCTCAGGGGAGAACAGCATTCTGTGGGGAGGGACAACCTGTGCAGATTGCAAAATCAAATGAAAGAAAAAAAAAGATACTCCACAGCTACATACTCATGCTGTTGAGATAATCTTTAAACAATATGATGCTGCAAAGACAAAAATCTCTGCTTTAAGTAGCAAACACAGCTTGGGGTAAGAGCAATTCTTCTCTTGCTTTTGGACAATTCTTTCCCTAAGCAAAAAACTAGCCCTCTTAGTATCTTGGTACTTGTCTGTCTGCTGGTTTTGGACGGAGTAAAGTTAATTTTTTTCACAGCACATAGTATGAGGCTGTGTTTGACATTTGGGCTGGAAACTGTTGATAACTGGGGTGTGTTTTTGTTACTGCTGAGCAGCGCCCACATAGTCCTGGCCTTTGCTGCTTCCCACTGTGCCCCCCCAGAGTGAGGGGGCTGGGGATGCACGAAAAACTGGGAGGGGGCACAATCAGGAGAGGTGACCCCAGCTGAGCCAAGAGACATTCCATCCCACATTATGTCATTCTCAGCATATAAAACTGAGAAGAAGGAGGAAAGGGGGATGTCCAGAGTGGAGTTTGTCTTCCCAAATCACTGCCACGTGGGACGGAGCTCTGCTTCCCTGGAGATGGCTGAGCAGCTGCCTGCCCATGGGAAATGGGGAATGAATTCCTTTTTTTGGGGGGTTGTTTTCATGTGTGGTTCTTGCTTTACCTATTAAACTGTCTTTGTCAGTACCCACAAGTTTTCTCACATTCACCCTCCCGATTCTCTCCCCAGTCCCACTGGAGGGCAGTGAGTGAGTGGCTGTGTGGGGATGAATTTTCACCTAGGGTTAAACCATGGCAGTGAGACTCTTTCTCCTTCCGGGGTCTTTTTTCTGCCGTTGACTTGTCTGTCACTACAACAAACTAATTAAAATTCAAATGTGTTTATAGGCTCTTAAATAAAAACATTCATTTATATTTAATTTCTAAGACTTGGGAATACTTGCGAAAGGTTAATTTATACACTTTTTTTTTTGTTTTTAATTGGGTAGGTGGGACAGGGAGGTTAGACAAAAACAGGTTTTTTTCCCATTTATCATCTTATTCATACAGTTTTGCTAGGTCATCTGAAAAATATTAATTTTAAGATTGAGCATGGAATTGATTTGACCATGTATATGTAATCTTTCTCACAAATATATCCTGGAAAATATTGAGATGTGGAATCATTGTACTGCATTACTGGTCCATGTGTCTGTACAGTTGCAATTACATTTCCTGATCCTTCTGAGTTGTAACTTCACCAGCAAAAATTCACCATTTATAATTTTGTGCTTATATTTTTTCCCCTTTTATTAAAAAAAAAAAAAAAAAAAAAAAAAGAAAAACCAACCAAAAAAACCCTCAAGCCCCAGCAATGTCTAGCACTCAGTTATCCGGAGAACCTTCTTAATAATCTTAATAATCAACAGCTTACCCACTCCATAAATCTGCAGCTGATAAAATCCTGACAGCACTTCCAATTGTAATTAATTATGCCAGATTAACATGTGAAGCGAAAAATGTGAGTGGGAAAAAGGGGACTGAGGATATCTATACTCTGTTATTATAAATGCACATTAAAAGTGTACAAAGTACTGTGGTAGGTTTCTGGTAAGCCCAGCTCAGAATTCGTGGAAACCCACAGGTTCAAAACCAAGAAATCTTACATTTGGTTCTTTTAAAAGGCTTTTAGCAGAAGATTCTGAACTTCTGCAAGTTGCCTTTCATAATGATTAACTTTGCATTTTGCTATTGCAACAGTTTCATATGAAAAGAGTGTGCTGAGAAATCTATTTCTAATATTATACAAAACTCTCTGACTAAACTCATATTGACTAAAAAATTATAGAAAACTTGTGGTTTTTTCACTGCAAGACATCAAATATTTGCACTTTACTTGTAAAGTGCACCAAAAATGTTCTTGCCTCACTGAGGGCAAGAACAATTCTTGTACGAAAGAGTCAAGTTGTTAATTTCTTCATCTCACTTGTGCCTTTAACTAAACTAAAATAAACAAAAACAAAAACACATGGAACTGTTGCATCCTACCAAAACCAAGCAAGTGCATATTTCTCTGCAGAATCAAAAGCATGGAAAAAACTAAGCGATTTCAGGAGTCATGGAAGTGTATTATATCATGACATTGAATGAATGTTGAGACTTCAAAATGTCTCTCAAGTTCTGTAGTTTTGAAAGCTTTTCAGTTCTTACTGTGTTCAGTACTCTCCTCCTGGCATGTTGAAGGAAGAGAATTGCAGCTTCTCAACATATTCTTGTTAAGTAAAACTCTACTTTTTCTTGCTCAGGTCTGATGTTTCTGACAGTAATACAGACACCAGCACAAAGACTGAAGAAAGATTTTTGGGGAGAAAAGCTTAAATTAAATTAAAAGATCTAGAAATAATGATATTAAATTTTGATTGATTTAAGAGTAGTTAATTTCCCAGTTACTCATCAGAGTAATTTTTCCTGTCTCATAATCATTTTCACCCCTTAACTGCTGTCACAACCAGATCAAAGAAGAAGATAAATGGAAGTTCAATGATTTGTAGGAAGAATTTTTGTTTCTATTGATCAGCCTTTTGTCATTACCATTGATAAACAATTTTGTCCAGATGATAGTATATTGTTTAGTCACTAATAAACTTGACTTGATCCTTCCTTCAAACACATGCATGTGTAAAGCACCAACTTTTCAAACCACTTCAACTCAAATGTAAACAATAAAGAAAAAAACATGAAGAGTATGAACTAGGTTGGTACGATTCTGTCTTTTCTCCCCTTTTTCTCCACTGCTCCCTGCTCCTATTCCCCAGGCCTGAAACAACAACCAAAGGACCAAAGGAAGCAGCAGAGAGTTCTGCTGTGCTTTTGGAGAAGCCAATGAAGAAAGGTGGGGAAGAAGGAAGGGCTCGAATTCGTCAAATTTTTTATAACTCATTAAAGTCATGGGCAACCAAAAGCACATTGAATTTCCTACCGAGCCCACAGACAACCAGCTGTACCAACATCCTGCTGCTGATATCCCTCTAAATAGTAGTACATAGGCCTATCTTGCATAATCTTTGAAAATTCAAGGAGATAATTCCAACAGATATAATGTATGTTCTTAATTATTTCTAGAATGATACCCAACTGAACCTGCTTTGACCTAGGGATGAAGGGCAAAATATTGCTTGACATCTTTATATTGCTTCCACCACCTCATGAATTTTCCATTCTCCAGAGCTATTGGGTGGGATGACTGGCAGCTTACAAGGGTATCTATGAATAGTAACCCCGTTGACTGTACAATCTCATCTAATATCCTTCCATATAAAAAAGTGAAATAAATGCAGAAGTCTCCTCACATTAGAAAACATAATAAGCAGAATGCATTTTTATTACTCACTCTCTGTCTAGCCTCTGTGAACTTTTATATTGAAGACGGTTTTATTCAGTTTAGTGTCTTTTTATTCCTCTTTAAATTTCTTTTACTGACCCAACTGCTTCAGGATAACTTTACTAAGACTACCAGCAACCTGCCCCCAAGAAAGAAAAAATTGATCATAAAAAAGTGATAGCACTCAGATAAAAGAAGCAACAGGGGAACAAAAGTGATGGGTTCATTTAAGATACTAACAGCGATATGATTGGTCTGACAAGAACTTGTGTCTTTTAACACATTTTATTTCAAGAACATCTTATATGGTAATCAGCTCTGGTGAGATTTTTTCCCATTAAAAGAGCATGTCCAAAAAACCAGTCTTCTGTCAATAAATTGGACAGTTAACACCTGAATCAGAAGAAACTCCAGAATGCAAGCAAACATTTAAATTCTTATATAAACTCATTGCCATTATAAAGCTACAAATACAGAAATATAAAGTATTTACAAGTTAAAAAGTTGGGGAAGTTTAAAGTGGGAAGGTAGAAATTCTGTTCCTTTCTTTTAGTAAAATAAACATAACCGTTCCCTTAAAAAAAAGACTTCTTTCCCTCTAAAAGTTATGAGTAGGTTTTGTCAAGGTCATATCAAAGACAGTGATGTTTCTAATCCTATCTTCTGTACATATTTCAGCTGCAGAGCCATTGTAACTGTATTTTTTGATGCTCATTTTACAGCAGTGGCAGTTCATTATTCTCTGTGTGAGACATTACTGGCTGTGTATTCTCTGCTGTTTATACAAGTGCATGTGAAGGTGTTTGAGGTTTTGCTGATATTTCCCACCAAAGAGATGGATGGTGAACTGTTGCCAACCTCAGAAATTTATTTTAAAAAAAAAAAGCTTCAAGTAGCCGTTCTGCTCTCCTCGAGTTTTGCTGCTTTTTCACAACCTTTGTCAAAGCTTTCTAGAGCTTTTCTAGTTTTCTCCATCCCATTTCTCTCTTTTAAGTGTTTCGTTATTTTTGCTCATCTTTTCTGCATCTATGTCATTGTTTCCTATCTCCTGAGGGCACAGGTTGGGGATGAGTTGCCAGATGGCCAATCTTGCACTTGGGCATGTATTAATTAGCCTTAAACTCTTCCCATTTCCCTTCTGAATCCTTTCGCTCTGCTGTCTTTTGTAATCAGATTTTATGCAACACTTCCTGCATGCTTCCCTAACACCTTTGGTTGCAGACCCCATGGCCATCCTCCCCCATGATACTTTCACTTTCTGAATCCAACTCTAAATGCATTTAAATGTCAGAGCATACGTGTTGCTCTCATGGCATTTTCCATCCAATCTCAACATTTCTACCACATTTCTATATTTAGATGTGATCTAAATGACTTATATTCAATTAAATATTTTTGCTTCCAAAACTGTAGTAGAACAGATCTGGAAGGATTTCATCAAGCGATGTTTTTTGGGAGGAAAGAAGATACAGAAACTGTGGAGCAATAGGATAATGTCTGTCACCAGTATTAAAAAAAACAAAAAAAAAACCTGTGTACAGGTAGCACTTATTATATGTTTCATTAGTTTTTTTACCTTTCAGACCATCTCAGGGTTTTTTACAGCATTCAGTTAATTTTTTTTTTTTTTTTGGTTCCTCTCTTCACAGTATTGTAAATTGGCAGAATTTCAAGGAAAAAGCATTTTATTTTAATTGCATAGTGGAGAACATTTACATCTGCTAATGCCAAATCCTCCTCTACTCTGAAATGAAATAACTACTTTAGGGAAAAGAAACTCAGAAGGTACAAAATTGCATACAATTGTGTGATTACTAGAGAGAATTCAGAGTCATCATGTGATTGTTCAATATTTTTATTTCCTTATAAGTATTCCCATGGACAAAATTATCAATAAGACTCTTCACTAAAACATTGTACACACAGAAAAAAAAAGCCTAAGACTTACTGCTAATTCATTTTCATGGGAATCAATGCACATGAACATGCTGAAAGTCAGCATTTCAAAACATTTTTCTGAATCTGGCTTGGTTTCGGCCTTTCTTCCTCTCTGAAGCATTTTTGTAAACAGTGTTTTCACCAGCCCAAGCTTGTCTAAAGCCCATCTGCTCATGGATGCTGACGTGATGCCAGTGCTCTTGGAGTTATCAGCTAAAGCAAATTGGCTGAAGGTGAACATTCCTGCAGTATGTAAAAAAAACTTAAATCTAAAAAAAAAAAAAAAAAANNAAAAAAAAAAAAAAAAAAAAATCAGAACTATCCATTTAAGATATTTCAAAACCAAGACAGTTGTTAGAAACCATTCACAAGCAGCTGCTCTGGGAAATAGCACAGTGTGATCACACAGTGTGATCAGCAGTGTTTGAGAGCAAGGCCACACAATGGCCTTTTTTTGGCTTTGAGACAGTGACAGTGATGAAGGATTGGCTCAAGCATAGATCAATCGCTCTATCTGAAGGAAACAAGTCCTGAAATAACTTACAATTCTGTACAGGTGAATAAAGTGCCTCTCAGCAGCCTCTAGAGTCAACAGGAGAAGGTAAAACAATCCAGATTGACCACAGAAAACTGATGAGCGAAAGGTTTATTAATTGCGCCAAATTTAGCCTGGAGAAATCCCATGCATTTTCCAAAATGTTTGACATAATATGTCTACTCATTGATTGAACAAAAGAGAAAATGAACAAAAATGACAGCTTAGTTCACAAAACCGCTAGCAAATTTCTTGTCCACAGGATGTTGAATAAAATCAACAGACTCCAGACACTGTATTTATTTAATTTGTTCCTTCTTTGATCTTCCATCCCAAACACTTTAATCCCTAACAGTTTTTCTCTCCTTAAATTAAAATCCACAAGAGAAGGGTTATTCTGTATAACGCTGGACTGAGGTCATCATGCAGCTCAGATTTGTGGGTACCTCATATTATTCTGCGTTTCATCACAGAAGAAGAAAAAATATCTGAAACAGCCAAATATCTTTTTTGTGTGTGCGATTTAGTTCCTTTTAGCAAAATCTGTATTAGTGTCATCATTGGTGTGCTATGAAATGTGACTGGCACAGTAGAATTTAAAAAAGAAACAAACTCAAGAAACTCAAAGTAGATCTCAACAGCATTTCAAAGAGTGTCCCAATTTGATACTTGCAGAAAATGAACGTAATAGGAGAAAACACAGATGCCAAAGTGGAACCTGCCTATGAATGAATCCAAATAAAGTCCTCTGAGTATCTTCTAAGCCCACAGTGGTCAGAATTTTTTTGCAGAAAATAGAAAATTGCTAAGCCTTCAGAAATACTTTAATAAAAAAATATCCACATCATGCCAGCCAGACTGTGAGATTCAGATGTGCTTAACAAAGTCCTTACTTTCAGTGATAAAAAAATCAGCCTGAGTGGCACATTCCGTAGATAGGAATCTTTCTGGACATATTCTCTAATTCAGTAAAGTCTGTTTTTCTTCCAAGGACGAGTTTATTTGTTCAGTAAGATAACCTCGTATCTGTTCAAAAAATACCCACAGAATGAAGGTATTACATAAGCATTCATCTGGAGACTAATTGAAATAGTTATCAGTATTAGATATGTGATACTGGGCTTGCAACATTAAATTCTATTATGTGCTGTAAGTAGAATTTGAGAGATAATAAACCCACATCAGATCCTTTCTGAAGGCTAGCAGTCAATTACTTGCCTTTCTTAAATGCGTGTTTCTAGTCTGGCCACTGCCTTTACTTCCTCAGTCTTGAATAAGAAAAACTCAAGAAATACAGCTTTTATTCCTTTACCTCAACTTTTGTACTGTACATCAATACTTAGATTATATGGGATTTCTCTTATCACTCTCAGTGCAGTCCCTGGCAAATGAAGTGAGCTCAGAGATAGGAGTTTTAAACTGACCATGAGTTTTGATATTTGGATTAAGAAGTTGCAGTCTCAATCAGAACGTCTTTCCTCCAGCCTTTGCAAGCCCGGCCTGCACCCAGCAATGCCATGGCCTGCAGCATGGATATTAAATCTCTGTTTCTTATCTCTGATGGACTCAGCACAGGCAGGATGAACTTGGAACACATATCCCAGTATGGCACAGGACAGCCGCAGAGATGGGAGGTGTCAGATTCAGCACAGGGTGTTATTTCACTCAACCATAAAGTAACAGCACAGAAGCTGTGTGGAACTTCTTACTCAGGAACGTTAGGTGTGATATTTTACAATTCTAAAAAGCCAGGATCAGCTACGCACTGGTATTTTCACTGGAACTGTTGCTTGGTACCCAAGCAAACCAAAGACATAACAACCTCTTAGCATCTATTTAGCAACCTTGAGATTGAGGTTAAACACTGCAGGTTCCTTCAGCATCAGCTCAAAACGGGACAGATGTAACTCCAATACTATTGCAGTAAATCAGCTCATGCCAATTCTCTTCACATTCTGTTCCACTGCATTAAACCACCCCTGGTCTACTTTGTTTTCTTCATGTGTCTAGAGCATGTCTTTCTTGTTCTTTACTGCACTGGAAAATGAGGTTTTTGAATTACTCCCTCAGAGAATTTGATATGCACTTGATTTTACAGGCAACAGCATTTGAGCATTCTTGAAACCACATACTTGTTTCATGATGAAAACAAAATGTCAATAGTGTCACCTCTGAAAGGCAGGGAAATAGGACTTTCACTCCACCTTGTTGAGTACAGCTGTAAGTCACAAAAGTTACACTTGACATGCTCCTATTTTGCCAGGAAGGTTGCAAGAAAATAGGATTTATGAAAAATAGATACATGATACATTATCAGAAGAAAGCAATAAAAACTTAACATACCTTTCAAACAATGTTGAAAGGCTTGGAAATCTCTCCTACCTTTTACATTCTGAATTTCATTTCAAATCTTTGCGAGTCTAACTGGTATGATAAATAACTTATGCTTATATTCTGATTTTAATCTACTTAATAATAAATTGTGACATTTAAGAATCTTGCATGGCATGACCAAGTTTTGAGTAATTTGGTCTCCATTGTTGATAGATAGAAAATATACAAATATTTGAGCAGAGGAGGATCAACTATCACATTAATTTTTTTTTTCAAACATCATTATTAAAGTGTATTTCATTCTGCATATAAGGCAATATAAAATAGTACTCACTGAACCCAGAACGTCAGTTTCTTTCCAGAACACGTCTGTGGTTGTTTAATATCTCTGCTCCACATAACCTTCCCTGCCCTTCAGAAAGGGATGGTACTGACTAAAGGACATAGGTAGGAGAACATTCTCTTCTTTTTTTGATTAGGCATTTATTTGGGAGGACAAAATGTGATCATTGAAAGAGTGGTGGAAAGTAGGTTTGCTCTTTTTTCCTTTCCTATGCTGTTGAGCGTGGACTCAGGGATCAGATAACTATTTATTCTTCAAACAGTGCCACAACTACCCAAGTAGGTTAGAGGACAGATCTGTATGTGGTAAGATCAGGAAAAAGTGAAAGAAGATTCCTTTTACTCAAACACAGGTTGGGCAGATGAGAGTCTGACAAAGTATGCACCAGTTTCGCAGTGAAAACTTTTGAAATGATACTTTTTAAAAATGTCAGTCATTGCTTTTAATCAGTTTGGTTTATATTCCTCTAACCTACTTTGTTTTGATTATATTTGAGCCTTCTCATTAGACCCCAGGACTTAATTTCTCCCCAAATTAAAGCAATGAGCAGAAAGAGTGAAATTCATAGCATCACACATACTCCGCACTCACAGTGCTCTACCCAAACCTGCCTCAATATGCCAGCCTGGGAGCATTCTTATGCTGTGTATTCTTTTCAAAACCCTTCAGATCACATTTTAGGCATAATTTGTGCCTTCCCTTTGAACTTAAAAACAAAAGCTCTCCCGAGCAACCCTTTCCTAATTGTTGGGGAGAACAGTCATGGTAAGGACCCCCCTTTCCTCCTCATCCTGATGCCGCTGCTGACCACACTCCCCGCACACTTCATGATCATTAACGTGAACAGCACACTTACCTGTCAGTATGTACTGTTTGCCTCCCTCCTCTATTTACTGTTCAAGACAAGCAATCAGGGGAAGCGATGAATGATGAGGTTTAATTAAGCCACAGCTCCATTAACTGGAATCCCCCAGGAATTACCCAGCAGTTATTCACCTGCAGCAGGTCATCCCTCCTTCTGTTTCTTCCACTTAATGAAGGGAACTTCCATTGATCCCCCACAACCCAGCCTGAGCTTTGCCTTTCCACAGGTTTCCTTCTGGTGAGAAGCTCGTGGCTGTAGCAAATCTCTGCCTCCTTTCTACACCTCCTGCGGGTGGGATTCATCTTTCCTGATGTTAGGGGTTTAGAGAGAGGATGTAGTGGCAATCTGAACTGGACCTACAGCCTCTCTTTGTCATCAAAGGAGACAAGGAAGCACTCACAGGGTGAGATGAGCTTTGCTTGGATACCTTACATCCATTCCCAGAATACGTCTTCCCCTCCTGACAAGACATTAATGCAGACCACAATTTAAGATATAGTTGTAGACATCTGAGCCGCAAAGGTCAAATCCCACTTTTAAAGGATCAAGTTACTATTTATAGAATACCTAATCTGTAGTAGGGGAGGCTCAGACTGAAAACTTGCCACGAGGTGATTGTCCTACGTGCATCCATCCAGCAAAATTATCCTGAATTTGAAGAGTTAACAATTGACTAATACTAGAAATAAATTTATTCAACAGATGTAGATGTTTCATCTTCCATAATTTCAGAACACAATATTTAGGGGTTTGCATAATTTCTAAATTCCTTTCACAAAAAAGGACTAGATCATTTACAGTCTGTTCAAATCTTTGTTGGATTGACCTAAATCAAGCCTGACAGCTCCTTTTTGCCTTGGCTTTTGTTCCAAAACCTTAGATTTGTTTAGAAGTCTTTCCCTGAAATATAGTAATCATATTATCACCCTAAACCTTTCTCTGTCCTGATACTCCACTTTAAACCTCAAACTGCTTTCGTTCCTTCTTGTTGAAGCCAGCAATCAATGACCCATCATTTTTAAAATCTTTCAAGCTCAGCCAAAAAAATTGCAGTCTCATCTCTAGAAAAGTGAGACCAAACTCCATGAACATGAAACTTGATTGTTTTAACTCTCCTTTTATGCCAACCAGCATCAAGACAGTATTTTGCAAATAAATTGTCTGGATAGATGTGTGCTGTGCAAAAATATTACCAGAAAAAAATCACCCAAATCTAATTACTGTGGATTCTTCACTTGCAGTTGAGCTTGCATGGCTTAATGAATAACACATGGTTACTGATGCTTTATCTATTATCATAATTTCACAGTGGTGATTGGAATAAAGATAATTAAATGAAAATCCTCTTTCTAATGATCATTTAAACAAACAGGCAGGCCAGATTTTCCTGATCTGTACAAGGCTTGTTTGTGCTTTGTCTGGAATCAGTAGAAGTTTTGTGACAAAATCCCTGAGATTAAGTAAAGTTTCAAATGAAGCCAGATTAATTTTTTTTTTTTTTTTCAAATCTTCTGATAACCACAGACCAACTGAGCATTATTGGGGTGGTACACATAACCTGGTGGTATAATGTAGCTTTCAGTCTAGCACATCCTCACATGCCACAGTACAGACAAGAGCCAAAGCTTTCTGGGAGAAACAAAATGAATCTGTGTTGCTCTTGGAGTTATCTTTACAGACCTGGACTGAACCATCAGCGGAAAACAATGTCAACTATGTCAGCAACATCACTGCAAAACGCTGATTTCATCAGAGGTGTGATTTTCGACTCATGTCAATCTTTAAGGAGGTGCTTCATTGCATTAAAACAAAGCTTGTGGTCAAGGCTCATAAAATACAGCATTAAATAAATCATCTTTCTATGATCAATTTTATTTGTTAGGGTCTTTATGTCTCGAAGAGTAGAAAAAGAATGTTCTGTAAACTTTTGCCATATTCATTCCATCCACAGCCAGTTTTGATAGACAGATAAAGAGCCCTTATCTCCCGAAACACAGGTAGCCAGTCTTGTCAATAAGAGATGATTCATGAAAGCCATTAGCCTTGTGCTGTGCTTCTGAGAAACTTGCAAGGGTGAGAAGGTGCATCTTACAGAGATTTATCAAGGTGGTAATGGGAGGAGAGAGAAATTTTTCTTTTTTGAAGTTCTAATGGAAATCTATCACTATTTTCTCCACTGGTTCAGAATTTCAAGAGAATACCCAAGGGATGACTGGTGTTTTTGTCCATCTATGAAGTGCACACAATACATAGGAACCTGGGGCAGTATTTAGCAGAATCTCTGGCTCAGTGGCACCAGTAAATGACCAAAGGTCTAAAATAAAATCAAACCCAGTAGGCAGAAGGAGCACGGAGCTTACAGGGCTTCCCTTGATGCTGATTACCCACAACACCTCCAGACAGTGTGAATGATGCTCCTCCTGAAGCTTTCCTGTTCATCATTTTCTCATAAATAAAGATGCTGAGTTGATAACTGGAGACAGATTTATGTATTTTTGTTCACATTTATGACAAGCCCAAAAATTTTTTAAACATTTTTTCATTTATTTTGAAAAAGGCTAAGCACGGTCAGAGCCTAATGCTTTCTCTGTTGAGAGGTTTCCATGGAAAGCTTTAGAAAGTAGCAGTGAAGGTCTTGCTCCGGCTCACATCGAGGAAATATGCCTTTTAAAAGCTCTTTTCTAAAGTATTTTCTTTCAGGAAATGGGAGTGTTTTTAGCTGAACCAACCTGAGTAATTTGTACAGACAGAGGTCACTGTGGCCACTTTCTGCTTTCAGATTTATTTCAGTTTTGAGAAAATGTGCACACCACCTGCTCCTCCAGTCTGCTGCTTTAACTATGAGAAGAGTGAGAATCTTTTGCCTCTACCCACTTTGAATACTGAATTAAACAAGGATTTATTCACAATAAGTCTTTCAAATATTACTGTTTAGGCTGCTGAAATAAGAGTAATTATTCCTTATAAAAATGCAAGGATTATAAGATTGTTTTAGTACATCAAAACTTAAAATAAAACAGTCTCAAAGAAAAATGTTTTCGGAGCAAAAATTTTTGGGCAAAATCCTTGGTATATCAAATTTGAGTTACTTGTAGGGTGGCTGCCCAGCCAGCTCCTGTCTTTAAGCAGAAATCCTGAGCAAACATCCCTAGCAGCTTGTCTGTGCATTTCATTTTGTTACAGAGGACAGGGAACCCAACAATTCACTACCACAGCTCCATTCCTTCCTGGGGCCAAAATCAGTGCAGTGCTCCCTGTGTTGGGCACAGAACCCTCTTTTCCACTGCAGCAGCTACAGCAGAGTATGCGCCACAAGGCTGGAGCCAGCCCTTTGCAGGCACATAAACATCGGAATGCAGTTCCAGATATGGCAGCTCTATGATTTTTTGCTTTAAACTGATTTTCTAAAATGACCAGAAAGCAAATCCAAAACGAGTTGTGGGGTTTTTTTGGGAGATTGAAGGGAATGATACAGCTGCAGCCCCTTGTAAGTTTAATGGGAAAACAAATTCCATATGAACTGAGGAGTGGATAATTATGTGTTGCCTATGAAAGAGAAAACTGTTCCCTCCTAGAGCTTATTTTGTTTTGGACTTAAATACTGGTGGCGAATTTCTGTTGAGGCAAAATGATGGGAACAGAAGAAAGTGGGCAAGAGAAGCTACACAGGGGTTTGTATATGGGAGAAAGAAAATATGGAAAATAATAGAATCATAAAATATTTTGGGTTGGAAGGGACCTTATAGATCACCTAGTTCCAACCCCCCTGGTGTGGGCAGGAAATCTGACTTTTTTCATGTTAAAACAGGTATTTTGGAGATGGTGAAGTAGTTATTAGATGAAAGAGAAAGCAATATGCTTATTAAAGAGAGATTTAGAATGATACATGTGAGCCCACAGATTTCTTAAGGAGAAAAAAAGAAGTGTTTTAAGGGAAAAAATACCATTTCCTAATCTTGTTTCAGTAGATAAATACATGGATCATAGAAGGCCACAGTGGCTCCTAAAAACCCACAGCAGTAGACACAGGGAGATGAAGCAAAGCTGCAGGAGGCTTCTTAATGGTGCTTGAAAGTAAGAGAGAAAAACCAACAGCAAAACAAAGAGAAAAAATCAATTTGAAATCATGCAGAGACTGGAAAGAATATGAAAATCAGATTCCTCTTAAACTGTGATTACAGTGACAAGAGGGTTTTTCTAGGACGTGCTCTCCCACAGTCTGCTCTGGAGGCGGTCAGAAGTGCACGAGTCAGACAGAGCCATTCTGAGGACAAAGGCAAGCTGGCTTCAGGTTTGAAAACCTCGAGGCAGCTCAGGGCAGAAAACTCACAGAAATAGTTCAGCACCAGCCTGGATGGAAAGTAAAGGAATTTCTTGTCTGAACAAAAAAATGAGGCAAGACACAAACCCAAGAGAGTCTGGTCACAACAGCTATGCAATTAATGAAATAAATTTTATCAAGAGCTGCTGTGTTCATTTTAGGTTGCACATTTTGAATTCACAAAATAAAAGGCTGGTTGAGGTTAGAAGGGACATCTGGAGCTCATGTGGTCCAAGCCCCTGCTCCAGCAAGGCCACCTAGATCCAGTTGCCCAGGACTGTGTCCAGACAGCTTTCCAGCATCTCTGAGGGTGCAAAGTCTCTGTGTGACCTGTGCCAGGGCTCAGGCACTCTCACAGCAAGAATTCATTTCCCTACGCGTTTCCAGCCCTTGTAGATGGTTTGGCACTGGACATCTTTAATTCCAGTGGTGTGAAATATAACCTTCAATCAACTCAGCGTGCACTTTTCTTCCAGAGCTGAGTCTTCAAACCTGTAAATCTCAACAGCAAGTCCTACACACAGCTTTAAAATTGGGTAGTGGGTAGGACCTACTGCTTTTAATTCTCCTTTAATGTTTCTGAACTGCTTCCTTTAAACTGCTGCTGCAGTCACTTAATTTGCCTCTCCAGCATTACCAGTTGGTGGGATTTTATTTTGCTTGCATGTTTTGGCTTTTTTTTTGTTTGTTTGTTTTTAGGAGTTATTGTTTGCAGGCTTATTGTTACCTAATTGTTTCTTCTCCTTTGAATGGTGGAAGCAAACATCAACATCCCAGTGATGCAGCACAAATGATGGGCACCATCCTCAAGGATATCCTGGCAGTGGCTGTGTCACAGGGGCTGGTGACAGAGGTCAGCCAGGATGGGTATCAGGAGGCTGCTAATGGCACAAAATCAGCTCTGTGCTCCAGAAAAATAAGCTTTCTCACAGGACACACAAACGCAGCACGCTGGGAAGTTGCGTGTGAGGAGTTGTGCTTTTACGGATAAGGAACAGACTCCCGGCAGGCAGCTGACCTACATTTTCAGCTGGAGAGGTAGAGCTGACCCACGGGGAGTTGCATCTGACTTACCAACACAGAGGGAGTGCTGCTCAAATGGACTGTGCCTTTTATAGTGCCAAACTGAGCTGGAGCAGCTACATGGGGACAGGCTTTGTTCCTGCTGCCACACACAAAAACCAAACGAGATCAATACTTAATTACCAGGGATTATCTATAATTGGCAATACCTTCTATGTAAAATGAAGTTTACACAGTTTTCAGGGCAGTCCACATTCCTTAGTGACTGACAAAGTTTTTTTTCTTTCCCAATCTCATTTAAGCAATGCCAACCCCATTCTGTCCTGGCTCCCAGCAAATGGATCAGCTGCTCCAAGGTAAAAATTCTGTTCAGAACTAAATCAGCTCTGTTCTATTCACAATTTTAAGGCAAGATTATTTTCATAAACACTAGACTCGCCTGTTTAGAGATTTGATGCGTAATTGACAGCCATACAAGTCAGGTTATGCAGATGGAAGAGGTGCTGCCTTTTTTAGGTATAATTAGCATTTCATTTCCTGTCAAACAATTTCCCCATCATGTTGAGCACCACCAGAGCAATAGGAACATTCAAAAGAATGCTTCATTTCAGATTTATGCTATTAAAAAAAATAAAAATAAAACCTACATAATTCCTAAACTAAGTGGGTTTTGTGGTCTTTTTTGTTGTGGTTTTTTTTTTCCTTCTTTTTGTTATTGTGGTTTTTTTTGTGTGCAGTGATTAATTCAGTAATTACTGAATTTATACCAAGTAACACATCTAAAGCTTCAGGAAGCCTTCAAATCTATATATTTTCTAGTGTTGTGTAATTTCTCTCACGGTCTTAAGAAGTTGCCATATTAAAACTCTTGCAGACGGGAAGTTTTTAGTGAATAACATAAGAGAGAGGAGGTCCGTAATCTCCTTGACTTTTCTGAAGCAACTGGGGATGATTTCCTGTTCTCCCGAGTTCTTTGCTATGTGTTTATAGCAGCCCTGTTGAGCTTCTGAGGGGCAAGAAAGGGGAAAAGAACCCATGCCAGGCTGTATTGGGATTTGGGTGGGCTGCTGAGGAAAGGGATGAGGGTCAACAGCTCATCAGGTCACAAATCCCAGCCCAAGAGTTTGAGTCTCTCACACCTTCAGAGGATTCTTGTAGACAACTCTTAGCCACATGTCCTTGTTTTGAGAAAATTCCCAAGGGAATTCCTGTCAAAACTGATGCATCTCTGGAGGAAGTTTGGGGTTTAGGAGGAGGTTTTCTCCCAGCTTCCCCACTGACCCCTCCTCCGTGAGCTGAGGTCCCTCTGGATAACAGAGGTGGCACTTTTCTGTCACAAGGCTTCATGACCATTATGGGGTTTTTCTGATTACCGGGGGGCTCTCTGAGGATATAAAAAGACAAACAGCCAGATTCCTGCTGAATCCTAGCCCAAAATTCATGATCCACAGGACTTTTTAGAATGGCAAAAAGAGACCAACACCTGACACTGTAATTTACAGAGCTTCTCCCTGACAAAATTTAACCACAGTTTGCCACAAACGTCAGCCACTGCTTTAATAGACTTGATGTGTCATTTATGCTGTTCTTTCCTCCCACACGGTTTCTGCAAATCATGAGCAATGTTCATTTTGCTGTTCAGTGACAGCAGAATGCCCCAGCCACGCTGTCTGCTGTGTGTCAGTCTCGTCACGGAGGTGAACGCACCCGGAAAAGCAGAGTGGGTTTAGAGTCTGTCATGGTGACATTTGGTGCTTGCCAGAGGTGTTTGCCACGCAGTGGAGCTACAGGATTCTCACGCAGTCAATAATAACTGAAATAGGTTACACTGTAAAACCCACTGGTATTTCCTGTGCTAAAACAAAGTTTCTAAAAAGTCACCGGGTAACCTTGACTGTCCTTTACAGAACAACTGCAGAAAAAAAAAGAACAAATGTTTATGGCCTCTAAACATATTTTTACCTGTAAAACATACTAACCACTTTTGTAATTTAAATTTTCTGGCCACACTTTGATTAGAATAGAGGTGAGTGGCAGCTGTCCCCTGGCAAACAGAAATATCCAAACTGATGTCCACAACAGGGCAGTTTTTAATACATAGTGAATGAGAATCTGCAAGAAAAGGACCATAATTACTGTCCTGTAGTAGAAACTGGTTTTAGAAGGTTTTCAGAGTAAACAGTTATTTTCTACTTTAATAATATTACTGATCTTTTGCCATTATGACCTCTCAGGCACATGGTGTGATTCTTGGGGTGGTCCTGTGCAGGATCCTGTCCAGAAGCTGGATTTCAGTGATCCTCGAGGACCCCTTCCAGCTCAGGGGAGTCATTCTCTTTTTGTGTGTCTTAACCTGGTGATCACTGGAAAGAAGTTTTAAAGAGATAATTTAATTACACTTGAGGAACAAGAGTTCACAGCGTATTATTTTAAGTTGAATAATGAACTGTGAAAGGTTCTAACAGCAGGGGTTTGATTTCCATGGCAATTGATGTATCAAATAGAATTGCACTTGTTTAAGAAATTATCCATAGGATTGTGGTTTCTATCTTAGCGACATCCCTGAGACTCATGTAGCTATCCTTAAACAAAAAACCAAAAATACCTCAGAGACTTTTCAGGCTTACTTGTCACCTTGAGATACACAGCAAAATTCAAGTAATTTTGAAGGGAACTTGAAAAATGCAGCAATAAAATGAGAAGTATTGGGCAACGATTCTTATTTATTGAAAGTGTAAAAAAGATTAATTTTCTGTATAATCAAATCCACACATAAGCATCTGTTTCTACTATTGTATTCCAATAAAAGTAAATTAAATGGTGTCAGAATTGATGGCTTTTCCTTGTGAAACAGATAACAGCCACAAATGAGTCTATGGAAATGAATCATACTTTGAGTGCAATTCATATTGTTTAAAGAGAGAAGGAAAACCCAGCAGCCATGTAAGGACAGACTGTGATGGGAACTTTGCTTCATTCCTTTTACACTAAAAATGTTTTAATTATCTTCTTTGGGGTTTTTTTTTCCCCCTGAGTCTTAGAAGATTAGGAATGATAATGTAAGGCAGTGGCAGCCAGAGAAAAGAGAAAAAAATCTCTTGTGAAGGGAAAGTTCCAGACATTGACAAATCTCCATCAGCTCCACGTATGAAAGCATTTTAAATCTGGGCTGTTCCTTTGTGCTGCACTGCCAGATGAGTCACGGGTGGATGGAGGAGTTTGTAGTGCAGCAGACACAAAAACTGTTCCTTATTATAAACCAATATAGGAAACTGCATACAGAAAACTTTATTTAAAGACAGGCACGCAAAAGAGTTGCAAGAAGCTGTTCCTGCAATCTCACTTCAGCATCCCCAGGCTCAGACATTGCCTCGCTCCTTGCAGCACCACAGTGATGCACTGACACAGCCAGCGCAGGAACACGCTTTGGGGCCCTGCTCCCCGTGACTGAATCCTGAGAGAAGGCTTTGTTTTCTTTTTTTTAAATGTTTGCCTTCATTACTATTCAGCTTGTACAGGAAAGGAGACAGTGACATCCCTCAAATACCCCTGGGCTTGCACTGAATATGGCTTTGTCTTATGGCATTTACTAAACTTGTTGCTTGACTTTGCAGCCCAATGTTGTCAAACTGGAAGTTAAACATTCCTGCACCTATTCTTTCAAAGAGAAAAAGGTTTAAACTTCTTAACATGTGTGGCCCAGTCAGCTTTTCATTGAATCCATAAGAAAAGATGAAGTTCAAGCTCTAATCAAGTCAGCAACAGACCCCTCTTGACTCCGCAAAGTCAGGCTTGAATTTGGACTTCAGTTCAAGGTCCATGAGAAATGAAGAAGCAGGTGGCAGCAATGATTTGGGACTTGGGACTCCAGACCACAGTAGTCCAGGAGATTCTGTTCCAAGTTTCTCTCCTTACTATTTGGCTCAGTAGAATGTCCTGCAAAGTCCACAGTTGTCCATGGAAGAGCCAAGGTGGGGTTGAAACCCTTGGAGAGGAACAAAGGACAAGAGCTGCCACTGGCAGCTTCTGCCACTGCTGGGACCCCCAGCAGGAAGACAGAAACCAAGATCACTTAGACAAATATTTTGAGATCTTAGAATAAGTTAAAATACCAGTATTATTGCTGTTATTTTCAGAAGGACTTGGCCCCTGTGCAAAATGAGTTGACCTAACGTAAAGCACAAGGCTATGTCCCATTTCTGTTCTCCTGCTTAGTGTTGGGAGTCAGAGGCAAAAAAGGCACAGGGGATCTCTCAGTCCTCCCAAGGTGTCTCAAATCACCTCAGAGATCTGCTACAAGGGCACTGTTTGCATTTGGATCAGATTAAGCCTGCATGATTGCACTTCTGAGGCTAACTTTACAATTTAGAAATACATCAGCATTTGTTTACCCCTTCCATGGCCTCTAATACAGAAGAAATTCTGACAATTCTGTTCTAGTTGTCAAACAGCAACAACAGCAAGAGCTGAAACTGAAATTAGGAGCCAAACGAAAACAGTATTTTTATGCAAAGCCAAAATGTGTCTCCTTAAATTTTTAATTCTTTCCATTGCCATATTGGAAGCTAAAACTGAATACAATAAAAACCAAACAACCCACGGTAAATTACTTGCAAATGAAAGATCCAAAGTATTTTTTTTCCCCAACAAAAGGTAATAAATGGAACAGCTACACTAAGTAATAAAGAAAATATATTTCTAATTTATGGAATATTGAAACAGCTATATTCACCCAGTTACTCTGGGGAAATGGACTGTAGTAATAAATACTCTTTAAATATAGCCAGGAAGGAAATTGGAACTGACGTAAAATAGAAAACCTCACTATATAAACATTGCTGAATGACAATGTCCAGATCCAAAACAAAAGGTTCCAGTCCCTGTGAGACAAATGTAAGACTGACTCATCCAAACTCCTGATGTTAGAACAGCTCTAAACCACAAAAGGGAGTACAGCACAGCATTGCGTCATCCCCACATACAGTGCATTTCTGAATGTTTAAGGTGTCACACTCATCTCTCTTTTTTTAATACTTTTATTAGTACAACATGATACTTGAAGTATGTTTGATATTTGACTAACAAGACAAAGAGACACTCCCCAAGTCACAACCCAGCTCTGTCAGAGGCAGAAATAAAAGTCACACTTTACACATAATCCCCACATTAGCAGAATTTTCTGTAGCTGACTGAGCTGGTCCTTCCCAAGGTCACCAAAGCTTTCAGCTCCTGAACAATTTGAAATGCATGGCTCGAGTCTTCTGTAGAGATCTGTCCTTGTAGACCTCGCTAAGGCAAACACAGAATCTCTTCCTAAGCTGGAGGCAAAGAGTTCATCGTAGAAAAAAATAAAAATAAAAAAAAGGGTGAATATGTTACTGTCCATTTTTCTCATACCTTCTCTCACACCATCAGATCCCTGCTGCAAAGCCTGGTGGCGGTGCCTTGGGACAGGGACACGCACACATTGTTTTACATTGAAAGTGAACACCCATTGGGATGGCTTGTAGGCAATATCCTTAAATATCCTGGACAGTCTGAGTAATTTTGCAAATTATTCTGCGTAGGAAAAGGTAGGGAGAGAGAGGAATTGAAGAATAGAGAGTGGTGGAACAGGAGAATGAAAGAACAAGAAAGCAGAAGTTATCCATAGGTTTGCCTTTTATGTACACAAACAAATGTCGGCTTTTAATAAGAACAGAAATTTAAAATATTTTTTAGGTACTTAAAACGGTAAAACAAATGTATTTTCCTGTTCATCAAACAAGGCAGCACACCGTACCTTTGAAATAGGAACTGGTAGATAGAAAGTTGATCCAGTTCCCGAAACTGAGAAAATTTGGATATTTAACTAATTACTATTTCTCTGTAACATCATAGTGACCTTTATGGATTCTTCCTTTCATGGTTTTTATCCACTGTTTCAAGCCCAGTATAGCTAAACCCAGGAATTTCCATAATCTTCCCAAATCTCTTCTTTTCTGTCACTGTAGAAAACAGTTATCCAGTCCTACTTCCTAGGTAATACCTTAATTTCTCCTTCTAAGTCACAAAGATTTTTATGCCCCTTAAGTGCAAAACTAAAAATTTTCCAGAAAACAGAGCTTTTCTTAGATTTCCTGAGGCAAAAATTATTCTTCAAGTTTTCCTTTCTTTATTACAACTTCTTTCCTTTGTTCACTCTGAATTCTGCTGCCCAGATAATTTTCCTTGCTCGGCCTTTTGGTGTGACATCTCTATTTCCACAAGTGTTACTGCCTTCCCACGACAATCTCTGATGGTAGAAGCTGTGCCCACCCTTTCCTGGTCCTTCACGGGCCAGCTCCTCCCTCCAGCACAGAGCATTTGGCTCTAAGCCACCCACAAGCCCTCCCTCCATCAGCATGTCAAATTTCAAATTTCACCATCTTGCTTACCACCCTTCTTCCTTACTGAGCTCCCCAAAACTCTGCTAGATCACCTCATTGTTTATTCTCAACCCCCTTGTTTATACCAATCATAGACATTTAAGGTTTTTTGCTCTTGATTGGAGTCTGCCTTTGGGCATGTGAAGATCAGCCCCTGTCATACTGACAAATATCTTCCTATTACCTTGTTTATTCTCATCTATCTGTCAACATCCATCATACCCAGCACTTATATGCTTGGAATATTATATTTTTCAGCAGATATTGTCTTTTTCTCTTCAAGACACCAGCACAGCTGTAAATTGTAGGTGTCCTTCCCCTACCCAAAAGTGTTAGGTGAGTTCATAGTAGGTGACATAAATTGAATTTAATTACTCTCATTAGGAAAGAGACCAAGAAGATTTAATGCAGGATTTTCTCAATTGAGGACTACAGAAACAGGGATAAGAAAAATGCAAGAGAAATTGCAAAACTATATTAAACATGGTTCTGTTTTATCATCTGAAAGCAAAGGTTGAAAAGGGAAGAGATGGCCAGGCTGGACAGGGCTTGGAGCAACCTGGTCCAGTGGGAGATGTCCCTGTCCATGGCAGGGGGGTGGAGCTGGATGAGCTTTAAGTCCCTTCCAACCAAACCATTCTGTGACTCTATGGAAGATGGGAGACCGTGGTCTGGTTTAGAGCTGAGGGACAGGGATTGTCTTGTGCCAGGAACTCTCGTGTCAGCCCAGTGCTACCCACAGCAGGGAAATGCAGATCAGGCACGATCTGCACAGCTACACTTTCATGTGCACGGTTTCCCTTGATCCTTTACCTACAGCACACAATTAACATTTCAAGCTAGACAGAGCATTATGATTTTGATAAGAACGCTGGATAAAAGGGATAAAAGATGTATTTTAATTCTAGGGTTTATTCACGTTATGTTTTTACTTGTGACTCATGTTTTTTAATTACTTTGGATTAGTATCTCAAGAAAATGTCATACATCAATCCTTAGAGCCTTCCAACTGGAAATCCAAGGCTGGAAATCTCTAAAGGCAAAGAACTGAAATCCACATTTACTGTACTACGCACTGTTCAAGATTCACAGTGAAGAAAAACAATCAGACAAGGACCCTGGTTGTAAAGGGGCAGATAAATATGTATTCCCAACAGAATATCAATAATAGTAAAAAGCTGAGCTTCCTTTAGCAGTAATTTCCTAGGGGACATTTCCTAAAATGTCCTAGGATTTTCCATCTCTGTAAACTCATCGGAGATCACCATCAGGTGTAGGCTGCAGAACTAAACCTGTATATTTTAGTCATAAGTAGTACAAAGCACAGTAAGATGCCAGTTCTTTCCAAACGCAATCCCTCCATACAGCCAGTGGTGAGAGTAAGAAACCCCCACTTTATGGAATTTAGAGTGCACTCTGTGCTCTTTGTGAAGGTCCAGCAGAGAAAGGGTCACTCAGTACTAAATCACTGAAACTGAGTGTCAAAAATGGACCTTTTTCAGTAGATGAGAACTAAGCACAGTTGCACAATCATCCTGGAGACCTCTAATACCTGTATTTAATCTTTTTCATCTAGACATAAAGCTATAAAGCTATAAATTTAGATTCCAACATAAGCCCTTAGTAGTTACAGTCAAAACTACAAGCAAAATACTAACCATGGAAATCACTTTAATTTTCCAACTAGTTATTATTTCCATACTTCACTATGAGATGTTTTAAATTAATAAGAATTTTTCTTCTCCTCCCCAGGTCTAGATAGAAGATGTGAATCTCCTTGCAAAGCTCCAGGGACATAATTCATTTCATAAGAAAAGAAGTAATAATACAAGTAATAGAACCACAGTGAGAGAAGAGGAACATTGTAATTATTGTTAACAATATAGGTGTTCTTCACACGCTGGAGTCCTCTCAACTTCTCTACAAAGAGAGCTAATTTTTATACTTTGCTTTTGAGAAAGTATTGACTCGATTACATAAATGTAATGTTCAGGTGTTGCATACAGTTGTTCAGATTTTGAAGATATGGAAAGAAGAGAAAGGCAGCCACTCCTGGGGAAAAGCACAGCTTGAGGCCTGATTTTTCAAATACATCATCAAAAAGACTGTGGTAACAAAATGTGTGGGGGAGAAGGTCTGTGACTAGCAGAAAATGCTGTCCACAAATCCTGACTTGCTCAAAACTTGCTTGGAATTTTAAGAGACCTCTTAATGTATTTGGTAAAATACTCCTCATACAACTTCTCCACCCATCCTGCTACCAGATTGTTCCACTGAATATCGAAGATTTTCTGTGTACTTAGCAGCTGAACCTCTTGGTAAAGTGATGCTCAATTACTCCTACCAGTGATCTTCTGTCTCCCACAGAAGATCTCTCTACATCGTGTCTCCCACAGAGACACGACCAAAACAAGCGAATAAGTGCAACAAAGAAGATCACATTATGCCTTCATATTTGTGTATTAGTTTGATTGCACACAGCAGAATTTTTAGCCCCAGAGCTTAGGGATTTTTTAATCACCACAGGCATTCTATTCAGTGCAGGTGGAACTTCTCACTTAAACCAGACAGATTCTGCAAAACGTTATAAAACTGAAGGCTTGCACAGTGTTGGGGGGTGGAGGAAAGCACTGAAAACCATTTTCTTTCTTCTCTCCCACATCTTTGCCTGCACTCTCTGGAGAAGGCACATCCACTGCAACAGGGCTGCCCTGACAGCTCCTGCCAGATGAACATTTAGGAAGGATCCATTTCATATTCAAACCACTTCCACAGATTGGATCTGGAAATAGACCACCCAGACCAAACGACGGGATTGTTCATTAAAACCATCTGATTGCAAGTACTTATCTTTGTGTTCACAACAAAAGAAAGAAAAAGAAAGAAGAGCTGCTTTTTTCAGTCCTTTGTGCTGTCATCTCTTTCTATCAGAGTCTGCCTATTGCACAGAGATTTTACCATGATTGGTTTCTTTGACATGTATTTCTATTGCTCTTCATTTGAAAGAAGGTGGCTAAAAATTAAGTGAATTGTTCATTAAATAGTCACCCCTGCTTTGAGAAAAGGTTATCCTTTCTTTGGATTCTTTGATGATGTGTTAATGATGCCTTTTCTTCCACAGGCTTCGTGCATAAAAGGAAAATTCTTGGAGAAAAAGTTGGAAAATAAACCTTCTCCAGTCCATCCCTCCCATGATGGTAATTTAGGAGATAAGTGTTTTCAAGATAAAGCTGGTTTCTCATAACAAAAGACCAACTGTTTAAAATTGGAGTCTGAAACTCCTGACAGATGATTGACAAGAAAAATGGTACAGTAGAAGGATTGGTCATATTGGCTGATGGGGACTTACAACAATGAAAAATAGAGTAGCAATCATAAATCAAAATTACTCTACTAAACTCTTTCTGGGCTAGAA
Source organism: Pardalotus punctatus (assembly GCA_013400915.1). Classification (NCBI taxonomy): domain Eukaryota; kingdom Metazoa; phylum Chordata; class Aves; order Passeriformes; family Pardalotidae; genus Pardalotus; species Pardalotus punctatus. The sequence goes on from VZTX01023836.1 coordinate 66,018, forward strand.
TTGTATTTTCTTTGTTTGTGTTTTTGTTGTAACTATTGGTGCATTTAGACATAGCAGGAATGTAGGTCATTGCATATGAAATTGCATCCTAAAAAGAAAAAGAAATCAGCCAGCTCCTTGCTTCACCCATCCCCTGTCTGTTTGTAGTTCAGACATTCTGAGTTGTGGTGTGTGTTATGTGGATTGTGTGGTTGTTTCCCCCTCTCTTTCATGTATTATTGCTAATACAATGAAGTTTACTTATTCTCATAAGAGCAGAAGTTAGAGGAAGCGAAAAAACCAACAAAAATAAAGATATGCTTGGGATTAGCATTTATTATTTCTTGAATGCTGCCTTATTCATTCAGGGATATGTATATAAGAATTTGTAGGTAAAAGTCCAAGAACAATGCTTTAGATTCCTATTGTTTTTTGCCAAGGGATGATTTCATAATCAACAAATTACAGAGTAAAATATCTAACAACTCAAAGGTGTCAACACCTACAACCTCATGACAGATGCAGAAAAACGATGCATGATTAAGTTCCTTGCCTTGAGAGAAAGGACATATGCTAGTTGTTTTTCTAATTATTCTGCAGCATTGTTCACCAACTATGAATATATTGATTGGAGAAGAGGCAATGAATGCCATCCAAATTCCCCCGTTAATTACCATTGTTCTTTCTCTACTCAGTTGTTCCTATCCTCAAAACATTTACATTTTACAAGCATACCCTACCAGAGCATGGTGGGTGGAGGTGTACTGAGTAAAGGAGACAGAAAATAGGTGAAAAAATATACCAGAGAAGTAAGACATGGCCAGGAGGTGTTAATGACAACAGGCTGGACTAGAGGCTCTGGAAAAGTCTCTTCAAGAAGAGTTCGGGTGCGGGGCAGCAGCAGCACACTCAGAATTACACTGCAGATAAAGCGCCTGCAGTCCCTGCCTGGGGAGCTGACCCTTGTCCTGACTCCATACAAAATATGTTTGCTTTTTCACTAATAAATGAGGGTTTGGATGGCTTCACAACAGATTTCAAAAGGCTTGTCAAGGAATATCTTCATTTTAGGAGGTAAAATTACCCTTTTTTTTAGCTCTATAAATAATCAACACCCAGAAAATTTCCCTCAAAAATACTTTTGGAGGGAAATCAAAAAGGACTGAAGAATTACGTGGTGCTCAGCCATTGTCCCATCAACCTATAACTGGATATATAACTAGCTGTCAGTTTTGAGGCCTCCAAATTGCACAAGCACAGCTTAGAGGTGACCAGTGCATAGGATGTTTGCAGGCTCTTATGGATATTGCAGAGAAAAGTCTCTCCTTTGGCAGTGCAGGACCTCACAACGTGTTCCAACGACAGCAGGAGATCACCGAGCTGAAGCCAATACCAGGTCAAACTCCTGCAGCATATTTTCCTTTTTATCAACACCCTCTTTCCCTGGAGCTGAGCAAAGCTGGACACTGCTCCCCATCCACTTGTGAGTCTGGGGACATCTGGAGAGCACATCTGCTGCAGGAGCCGTGAACAGCTGGGTGTCTGCAGCACACTGGAGCGAGAAGACCCCCGGAGGTCTCCAGTGTGTGTTGAAAAGCAGAGCAGAAAGTCCAGTTCTCAGGGGGGTCCGTGTGCCAGGGTCACACGGGACAGGAGCAGCAGATGTTTCTCATGCTCCTTTGGGATCTCCCTGCCCTTTCTCTCCTCCCTTCCAAAACATTGACACTGCTGGAGTGACAGGAATCCACAGCTGCCTGTTGTCCTGTAGAATCCACAGCTGCCTGTTGTCCTGTAGATTTGTGGACGGGACGATCAACACTGACCAGCTTTTTCCTCCAAACTTCGTTGGTCACCTTGCTCTGACCATCCTTCCCTCCAGCTGTTTTCTGCCGAGGGTGCTGACACTCTCAGGACTTTCTAGAAGATGGTGGTCGTTCCTGAGCCAGCTGGTAACCCTCAAAATTTTCAGAGCTGGATACACTTCCAAAGCCTGTCTTGAGCTGTGAGCCCAGACAATATATTTAAACTCCTGTATGACTATTGATGAATGCTAGGTAAGTCTGAAAAACAATAGCTTCAATGTAAACCTGAAATATAATTCTGAGAACTATTTGCAGAAATAATCAACAAACACAAGAACTTTTTTCCTTAGCAGAAACAAGAAATAACCATTCCATTTTACCCAGTTTTAACCAGGAGTTAAAGTTGCAGTTTTTTTTTAATTATTGTTTCACCTTTCTCAGTTCTTTAAAATTAAAATGAAAAGGGTGGATGACTGTAGGGGCAGAAAACATGACCTGCAGCAGATTTGAAGTAATTGAAATCATCTAGCCTTGAATATAAGAGACTTGAAGGGAAACAATAATAGCTCTAAGATAAAGAAAGCAAATTATACACCATGACATGCTCCATAGCCGTAATATATGTGTTGTTTTGACAAACATTTTTTTTCTGTATGATTCTTCTATTGACTTCTATTAAAATAAGAAGGCTAAATTTTGGGAGAGAAGAGGGGAGGAAATTGATTAACTGTGTGTCATTTTCTCCAAAATATCTGGATTTAAGAATCAGAAGCTGAATTTAGCAGAATGGTGACACATTTGCTTGGAAATTATTTCATAATGGCTCATCTCACCTTAGGTGGGGAAGGGATAGATTTTGTCACTTAATTGTATGTAGGAACCATCACTCAAAAAGGCTGCAAAGGTGCAATGGAAGCAACAGAATTTTGGGAAGTGATGGGAATAAGCTGTCGAAGCCCAGAGCTGGTTGTGAGCCCAGTTCTAGTGGCACCCAATGGTACTTTTTTAGAAGTGAGTAAAATCTCACTTTGGTGAGCATGGTGTTGCATGGGAGTCAGGCCTACCACTCAATATTTCACTATTTTTTTCTTATCTACTAAATTGCCATCATTTTTAGAAAGGGCTTGGAAGAAAAAAGCAAAAGAGGAGACTAAGGTTCAATATATTCACTGTTAATCTGTATCTCCTCCATATCTGAGACATCTTCCTGTCCATATAAAAGCACATTTTTGGTACATTGTTTGCCATTCTAAGGAATCATAGAGAAATATATAATCATTAATCAACTGAAGATATACCTTCTATTTGAGACAGACATAAAAAAAGCCTTCTTCAAAACAAGCAATCATATTTTATCACAGTAAATTACTTCATTATTCCTACACAGTTTTAAAACTATTCTACTTCATTGTACTTTTTCTCAAGTATTCTTTCAATTAATAAATCTAACAGCAAAACTCTAATAAATAAGACAGCTTACTGCTGGGGAATATGTGAGCTTGGTTTTTGTTGTTAAAAAGAAATCCTGAAATAGTGTTTGGAAGCCAAGAGAAGCTGAGTTATTATCATCACTGCAACTACAGAAATATTTAGTAGCATTATACTTCCACTTGTTAAAAATATGAAGGAAAAAGGAACTGTTCAGGGAACCAGTCTTTTTAACTTCAAAGGTTGAAGGGTGTTGCCTTGAAAAAACCGTGCACCCTTGTACACATCAGTCAAGCTCCTAAACTCTGGAAAAAACAAACCACAGTGATATTTTCAAAACACTTGCAAAGAGAAGTAAGGGTAATATTCCGTTGCTATAAAATCAGCAGCATTTCAGTTACTTAGAAAATGCTACCACAGGTAAGACAGCTGAGTAACAGTTAATGGTAACTTGGGAAGTAGCTGGGTTCTACACACCCCTTTAATTAACTGGGATGAAGTTCAGTCAAAGTAGGGTGCAATTAATTTACCTTGATCCAGGAAGCCATGAGGGGAGTAACCAGGCTCCTCCTCAACTTCCACCAGCCCTGGCAATATAGAAAATCATTTGTTTTGGGAGGGAAATGTTACCTGATTTTCTCTGAACGTTCAATAACAAAGGCAGAAGATTTCTCAGCTCTAAAAAACCCCAGAGAAAAAAAAACATATGAACCTGAACAGCCCTAAATACAGGAAAGTGATGGTGTCTGCTGTATTCCAGGCAGGAACCAAGGCTTAAGGGTCTGAACACCAGCTGATATTCATGGAACTTCCCTGATTGTCCTGCCTGCAGCTGCAGAATGACGCCCGCATCAGGATCCCAAGGTTCCTGTCCTCACCTGGCAGCTGTCACTGTGTGACAGACATAAACTATCTCACAGGGCACTTTCTATTTATCTTGTTTCTGGTAAGGAACAGAGCACACATGGAAAGTTCAATCACCTTCTCTTTTCAGTAACAGCAATATTTCCATTTGCCAAAGGACATTGCCTCAGTCCCTTGCACAGGAGCACAAATCCACTCAGCTGCTCCCTCAAATGTACCAGCACTCCCCTCTCCCTGGGTGATCGATGCTCTGCAATCTTTGCTCCCCTCCAGTGTGGTGTGCAGGAGTGGGAAAATGCAGGAACGGGGAGGATATTCACTCAGCAGTCCAAGGTGGATTGTGTTTTTATAACTGATTAGTATTGCTGTGCCATTGCATTTCTCATTAAAATCCTTTTCTTGAAGCTAGGTACAATTTGCACCATGTTTTCCACTTGTTTGAGCTTCAAGCTGTCGCTCAAAAAATTAATTTTAGCTGGGTTCATCTTTCCATCACAATTTTTTTGTCACAGTGGTTGATTAATTCTATGCCACTGTTTGCTCTTTTGCAAGATTAATTGCAGGATGAGAGAATAGATGACTTTCTGGTGAGGGAATATATGAAGTTATTGTAAATCCACAATGCTGGAAATCAACTTTTTTCCTACCTAACTTCAGGCAGCAAGCAAATGATGCAGTGAAACTGGTTTGGTCTGTTACTGGATCAACAGTGCTGACCCAAAGAAAGACCTTCTCTAGTTTTTTTGGTTATGTTCCATCTAAATTCTCCAAGCCCTTAAAGTCTGAAAAATATATCCTGGATATATTTTTGAGCTCTGGAAGGAGACAAACCATATTCACAGTCCAGACAGACTGATCAACAATGGACAGGTCTAGCATTTAAACGAGAATTTCCTCTGGAATTATGTAGCATTTTATGGTAGGAAACTCTGTGACAGAGTTTTTCCCTGAGTGGGGCTTGTACCATTCCAACCCAGGTGTCACCTCCAGTTGTAATACACTTAAGATGCAATAGATTTAAGAGAAGTAAGGACAGGGAGGGGGCTTTGGAATGCTTTTTTTTTAGTCTGTAATGACATAAAATAGACATTATTTTGTATTCAGTCAACCTTCCATTGGCTTTCTTTAGTATACATTTATTTCCCCACAGAGCTGCTTGGCAGAGCACATCTTCAATGCTGTATGAGACCCTCATGGAGTTCTTTTCTATACAAACCTTATTTATTCAGCTCTTATTCCATTTATTCTGCTTACTGATCCTTTGAAAAAAATACTATCCACTTGTTAAACAACTGAATCGATATTTCTCTACTGTTTTTTTATTTAAGCTTGAACATAGTCTTTCTGATTCTTATTTACCCCATTGTACAGAGAAAAAAAAATTTTCCAGAAATGTCTCTGCTCCCCAAATGCATAAGATTGCAGTTGCTTGTCCCCTCCTGCACTGAAGGCAAGGAGAATATTCCTCCAATTTCTATGACAGCAAGTTTAGGCACCGCTTATATAAATTATTTTCATGAATAACGGAGAATGGATTGCTTTGCATCATAAGGCATCCAACCAAAAATTCATGGTGCTGCATAAATGCAATAATATTGTCCATAATCTGTGAGATTTTTTCTATTTGAATTAAATCTATATTGAGAGTGTGTTTTCAGCATTCAGCAGAACTGTGTAAGAAAGGAAAATGCTTGCTATTTAAAATTTTTATTAATTTTCCTCATTCAGCTCCAGTTTTTGCATGCACAAATTTGGGGGTGCATTGCCACAAATATTACTTTTTTTTTGTCCCAAGCGGCTTGTGAGCAATTCCAGTGAGACCAATGGGGACAATTCATGTAAGAGGAGGTAATAAAACACATCACTTAACTGGTGTTAAACCCTCTAACAGAAGTCACAAACTACCCGGAAACAGCATCTACTCCAAACTGCCTTGAGCTGCATGAATATATGAATATAACTTGAATATAATCTAAATTTTGCAACTCTCATTGAAATACATCATGAACACTGAAAATGTATGGCTTTATTTATATTAGTTCTACTTTTTTCTGATTTTAACCACAGTTTAGTTTTGTTGGTTGTTTTTTTTTTAATAAGAAAGCACTTCAGTGGAATACTTTGAATTTTTAGTCTTTGAAAGTTGAGCTGCATATTTTTTCCTGAAAAAGACCCTCACTCTACTTTATCTAAGAAAAATACACTACAATGTTGGAAGCATGCACTAGTCTTTTATAGTAAAAGCTGACTGTAAACAAAATCCACCTCTCCCCAGAGCATAAACATAATAAAATATTTAAAGTTTCTGTAAACAGCATCAACCATCTCATGCAGCAATGAGGGAAAAGCACTGGAGTGACTGGATTCAGCTAAATTCAAGTGTTTTGATTGCTGCTCATATTGGCCATGTCAAAAATCTTCCCTTCATGAATCCTGCCAGAGGAGGATCCCTGTGAACAGGGGATGGAATAACTGGTCACCTGAGCCTTGTGTGCCTAGAATGGAGAGGGAAATCAAATCCTAGAAATAGATATTTTAAATGTGTTGCCACCTTAATGATGTGCAATTCCTTCCTGATTTATGTGTCAGGATTGCTTTAGGAGTAGGGAATGCAAGCCCAAGACCAGAACCCAGCAGCCTGTCCAGCTTATTCTGTTTACTGAATTCTGTATTCAAACTTTTCCAATGTGTCCTATCATGTCTTGTGAGACAAATCTGCCTCCTAAAATTCAGCCCGTAGAGGAAAGTAAACCTGGTTTGACTTTTGCAGGTAATAAAAAGATATGTTCTATGGGGAAATGATGTACCCAATTGAGGGAAGTCATTATTGACGTTAGAGTATCAAGCTTATGATTTTGAAAGTCTCGCTTTGGGACCTTACTTCAAAATTTAACAGGAGCTACATGACTCAATCCCACCAGAAAAATCCCATGAGCAACCGGAAAATTTCAGTATTAAAATTGAAATTCAGCGAATTACTGGGGGAGCAATCTCTGTGTTCCTTATGTCCAGGCAAAAACAGTGAAATCATGTCCTGTGTGGAAGAGGCCAAAGAAATATGTGAGATGTTGTAACTTACAAAGAATACTCCTTTTAAAGCTATTTTCCCCACAGGAATATTTAATATATCCCTCTTCATCATGATCACTCCAATGCCACACTGTGGTTTTCGAGGAGGCTGAGTAATTTCTGCAATTCCTCTTCAGTCCCAGCTCTTTCAGCCTTCCTGCACCACAGAAATGTGTCTGGGGGAGAATTTGCAATTTCTTATCACCAGGCAGCATCTGATAATCAAAATGTCATCTGTAGTCTGCAAGTCAGGAGATGAATTAATGGGTCTTAACATATACATAAAAAAAATTAATAGTTTTAAAAAACTCATGGTTTTCTCTTTCAATGAAAAGCTTTTCTTAAGTATTTATCAAGGCATCAGGATTTTACCAGAATTACTCAGATGTTTAAAGCTTGGTCTTTGCTTAATATCTAATGGCATGACCAAACTAAAGGTAATGAGCAAATTTCACTTGTTCACAATATGCAATTTTTTCTAGACTTGGGACTCTTGGGCATTATATTGAACAATGTTAGAAAACAATAATAATTAGGTAGAATTGCACCCAGAAAGCATATCTGGATATATATATAGAACTGTAGGATTATACAGGATTTCTCCCCTCCCTTTAGGCCACGATGCTTGTTTAGTAAATATGCAAAAGGGAAATATACACCACTAAATGAACAAAGTCTCAAAACAATTTACATTTTTACATACCTCTGTAAATTTACATTTTACATACCTCTGAGGAAGTGGGACACCTTTATTAGCTACTATTGGGTAGCACAAATAATTGCAGATCCAACTGCCTGGTTTTCTGAGACTTCAAAGAGCTTAATAGAAAGATATATGAGAACTTCAAGCTTTAGGCTTCAAATCCTTGGTATCTGTCAGGCTACAGCTTTAATACTAAACTTCATCCCTAATACAGTCTCCAAATTCAAAATGAAGCTATAAAGCATGGTTAAAGGCTTTTATTTTGCAACTTCAGTTCCATTCTGGTGTTCTGTTCAATACACTTGATTGTTGGGAGGTCCTTTGTGTTCTGAAATAATATTGTGGCTCATATCAGACCAACCTGCCTTACTTTTCCCCAAAATGATTTAAAATGTTTTTTTGCAGCAGAGTGATGCTGACATTTCACCACTTCTTTTATGTCAGGAATTGGGATGACCAGATTATTTTCTGTCTGAAAAGTGCTGTTAGGAGATTTTAATTCCTGCGTTGGCTCCTTTGTCAGGGGAGGCATCACCTGCTTCAGATTGCAGGGCTGTGATCCCACACCAGGGGATGGAGGATATGGGAACATGGTTTGTTAGGAGACAGAAAATTCCTGCCCTTGCAGCTCACATTGTAATTACATAAACAACATGGATATATTCATTTTCTCTGAAGAAAGCAGTGTGTGTGTGTACACTAAAACATCCACACACATATTTATCCACACGTCCTATCTCTACTTGCTGTTATGAGCATTTTGCATCTTTGCAATTGAACTTAAGAAAAGGCCAATATCTAATCAAAGAAACAGAGATCTGCAGCAACCCAGCCCTTGCTCTGTATGGCCTCAATATCTGAAGCCACTGTATCGTACATTTTCAAACTTCCAGGAAATTGTTCTTTGACTTATAAGCTTTTAATCATGGCACTTTTTTAACTGGAAAAATCCCTGCTGTTTGCTTGCTTAAAAGAAAAAGATTCCCAAGTTGAGTTGGACACCTTAAAAATAACCATGTGCCCCTGGCATCTTCAGGGAAAGAAAAGAAGAAAAGACAAGCCTGAGACAGAATATCAAGATTTCAAGTTTTATAAATAATTTTGAAATATGGTCTCCATGATTTATTTTAGAAATGCCAAAAAGCTTTTAAGGTTATTACGATGTATTAGTAAATATATGTGTATTTATGTCATCAACTTTTTAAAATGCTATGTATTGGTTTATCCACAAGATAGCCTTTCCTTACAGCCTTCACTTCCCCAATAAAACGTGCACACCTTCTTCTTGTGGAAGAAATGAGGGCACCAGACTTCTCCATCCTGTGTGTGTAATCCAGGAATTGTTTTTCCACTGCAAACATCTTCAGGTAGCACTAATTGCTAGTCATGATTTGATTTTCTTGGAAAAATAACAACTCGAACAGCTCTTTATCAAGGCTGTTAAGAGCAGGGCTTTTTTTTCTCCAAACCTTTTGCTTTTTCCTACCTGTTTGCAATTATCCACATACTCAGATCAATTTATTACCCCATGCATAAGCATATTCACTCTCATTTTCCTTTCCCCTAGGACCTTTACATTAAGATGACGACTCAGACTGCTCAAATAGCCCAGTTGCAAATGTCCTTTGATCAAATGATGACTCAAGGAGACTCAGAGATTGCTTCTGCAGGGAAAGTCAGGGCAAATTGATCAGCGCAGTCACTGGAGAGCAACAGCTCCTGAAGGACTAGATTTAAAATGCATTACCTTTAATGTAATCAAAGGAGCATTTCATTTAATTTTAAAATGCCGTGCAATATTTGTTAGTGCTATCATTTCAGGGTGTTGCAGGACAAAAGTTAATCATACTGACTAGACAAACACTAATTTGTTTAATTAAGGCTATCCTGCTTTCTTTGTGTAATATTTTTCCAACTTGGTGTACACATCAATTATTTTTGAAATAGTAGGATCGTAGATGTAAATAATCTTTCACGGAAGAGGTGCTGAGCCTAATGAGGTAAAAGGGAGAAACTAAAGAAACTAAAGTAAGGAAACGGAAGAATAGCAGGATGTTTTCCTTAGCACCTCATGACATATTTTAGGTTTAAATGAGAAGACAATAAGCATGTCCACAGCAGGGATTTTCCAGAAGTCGATCCTAATCCACCCATGGATTACCCAAGCAGCATGAGTGAAATTTTGGTCTCCTGCCTAGACATTGCTCCCAGAGCCAGTGATTAGGGGGAGTTTGTAGCCTTCTGCTGCTTTCTTGTTTTGGCTTTTTCCTTTCATAGGAACGGGATGAGCTGCAGCAGTGACGAGGGGCACAAGGTCTCCAGAGGCAAAGCCCTTCCCTGGCCAAGCGGCAAGAGGCAAATGCTGAGAGGAGAAGCTGAGAGCCCTCAAACCCAGGCAATCCCAGAGCTCCCCCAGGCCATGGAGCCCCACGTGGGACACGAGACACACCAACTCAGACTTGCTTTGAGCAGGCTGGAACGAGGCAGGCTTGGAATGCCTGTTCTGAACCAAAACCAAGGATTTCCTCTATTCTTAGGTATTCCCACAGGCTCTAGAAAGCAGGTTGACATCAAACTAGTTTTTCCTTATGCCTTTCATTTCTGTGACAGCAACTCATTATCCTTCTGGTTTATCCTCTTTTAGGTCATGGCATTAAAGAAAAACAGAAAATCACGAACCAGTGGAAAGTGGATACCTGGATTAAAAAAGCTATAAGACAGACCAGGACAGTGAAGGAAAAACATGGAAAGGATGTCTTGAAAAGTGGAGTAAATGAAGTGAAAGACAATGAGTAAGATTAATGTTGTTATTAAGGACCCTGCAGTGGCTGTCCTTGTTTAAAAATTCACTGACATAAAATGAAACTTAAACCTTCAAAACCTTTAAAATGGAAAGAGATGAAGTCTGAAGAGCTTCTGTACATTCCAGATATCACAGGACATTAGACATAAATCAGGAACCAGGCACAACCCTAAAATACCTGGAGAAATTATCATAATAATTATAGATGAAAGCCAGGATTTGCACAAAAGAAAACATGAATTAAACAGCAGAGATCCCTGACTAATGAAGCCAGGCCAGCTGGGTGTAAACCAGATGAGGACACATCTTCCCTGTCTATCTGTAAGAGATGTGGTTCCCTAGAAAAATCATTTGCCCTGTATTCTGTTTTTCAGTGCAAGAACATGGTGTTCCCTGGGCATCAGCATAAGCAGAGGGAGCTTTGCAGGGTGGTTTTAGATTTATAGCTGTTATATAAAAGAAAAATCTGTGATTTTTCTCCACCCATATTTTTCAGATGCTTTCTGCTTTCTTTTGTTCCAGAAACTTCATTGTCAGTAATTTATTTGTGGTACTCTGAATTAACCAAGCTCTACAGCAAGAAAGTTTTGTTTAGACCCAGCCTTTACTCTTTTCTTATTTACTTTCTGTGAAATCTACACTGCATCCCACCAGATCCAGACTTAAACATAGTAAATTTTAGTGAAAAAATGCCTGTTAAATAAAGCATTTATTCACTACCATAACATTATCAAACCATTGGCAAGACCCAAGATTTAAGAGACCAATGTAAACATTTTGTGCTGCTCATAGCTCTGTTTTCCTATAATAATACTGTGTTTGAAAGTTTGCTCTTCAGTAACAAGGGCAAAGAAGGAGCTCTTTTTCCAGGATGTCAGTCCTTGTTCCACCGTTGTTCACCTTCACACCAGCCATTTTCTCAGTCAAGCAGAAAAGTGAAAATGGAAGTAACACTTCAAGTCAAGAAAATAATAAAAAGAAAGCTCCCTGAACATGACAATTTGGATAAAAGCATTTCTGTGCATCCTCCCTCTTTGTTGCAGAAACAAGCAAGAGGACGTGTTTGATCTGCTTTTCATTCACAGCCCCAGCTGTGGGTACAGCTGCGAGAGCTGCTCCCAGAAAAAGCTCTTGCACAGGATGAAGAGCAGAAGAGGTAGCATTTTTAGATGAATTCCTGAAAATGCAGAATGAGACACTGGCATATATGCAGTAGTAATGCCCCAGCTATAGTTGACTTCCAAGAAATATTTCATCCACTCCCAAAATCTGTTACAGAGTAATCTTTTTTTTTTTTTTTCTGATTCACCCAAATGTAGCTCTAAAATTTTCTCAGGAAGTTCAGCTAAAATGGATGTCTTCTGTCAAAAAGCACTAACAAAGTTCAACCTGAACTAGTTCTTGGGGTCACTGATGTGGAAAAAGCATAAAGTACCTCAGTGTGCTAGAGCTTGATTATAGGTTTGTAGCCAGTCACACCACTCACTTGACTGGCAATGCTGTTTCCTTTCACCACACAGAGCCTGAGTAATGAAAAAAGGATTCAATCTTCCTATTTAAATAACTGCATAATACTATGAGAAAATCTGGTTTGCATTAAAAGAAAAAAAAAAAAAGAGTCAGGTTTTCACTAATTTCCTTTCAAGATTTCATTAAATCCAACAACAGCAGCAGCATTTACAAACTCTCACTTTCCCAGGACAATTACTTGAGACCAGTCCATGAACTTAGAGCTCAGCATCAGGATCATTTTGAGTACACTGATTTTAAGGCTCCTCTCCTTGGGTTGGAAAGAAAACAAAAAGAAAGAACTTAGACAAGCAACCTTTCTTTTCCCCTTTTAAATCCATTAAAGCATCCTACCTCTTACCACAACCTTTTGTGAATAGCTTGTATGTGATGTTACAGAAAAAAAGTGGAAAAACATCCACTCTGTACTGGGTGCAGCCTCAGGCAAGTAATAAGCAACGAGGTTGCAGGATTTATTTGCAGTCATCCTGGTTCCATGCCACTAACCACCAAAAAAAAAATCTCCCCCCAAAAACCCCCAAACAACCCAAAATGCTATCTGAATGTGTATTTCATGTACTCAAAGCAAGTACATTGCACCCGATAAGCTGAAAGGAGAACCAGAGAAAATAATTTCTGGAGGCTGGTGATTTACAGGTGAGCAGCAACAAGGCAGTTCCTGGGAATGGAAACGAGAAATGTGTTGAGAACTTTGAGACAGAGAAACGAAAAGGTAAGAAGAGGAAAACAGAATGTGTCCTCAGCGGGAACAGAGAATTTCAGCCAAAGTGGTCTCATGTGTGCCCTAGGAAAAGACCTTGTCAGAGCAAAGCAACAAGACCTCAAGGCATATAAATTTCTGGCCTCAATTCCATTGCAAACTCCCTCCACAGCCTGGAGCAAGTCACTCCAGAGGAGGAGAGCAGCACGGGTTCCAGTGACACCTTGGCAGAAAGCCTTAAAAACACTGTGCAGGCTCCCACTGGATCATTTCTCCTGCTTCTTATGGAAAGTTTTGAGCCCACACCACAGGCAGATTTAATGCTCAAGTTAGCTGATTATGACTTATTGTCCCTGTCAGAGCTGCTCCTGCCACCAGGTCACCCCGGCTGTCAGTGCCATGAGGCACTTCGGGAAAACAAGACGGATGGCAGCAGCAGAAGCAGGAGAGCAGGCTCTGAGCAGGGAGTAAAGCAGAGCTCGTTCAAGTCTCTCTTGCATTGTGCTGCAAAAGCTCAGGGGCTGTGGTTTTAAACTTATACCCATTCAGACTGAATGAAAGGAACTGTTTTTACAAGGGAGGGTGGTAAAACCCCAGCACCCGGAGAGGTTGTGGGTGCCCCGTCCCTGGAAACACTCAAGGTCAGGCTGGACGCGAATCTGAACAACCTGATCTTGAGTTGGAGACGTCCCTTCACTTTCCAGGAGGGTTGGAGTAGGTGACCTTGAGAGGTCACTTCCAACCCAAGCTGCTCTATGATCCTCTCACTAACTTTCCTCAGAAGAACGTAGGGTGGGCTGGACTTACAGAGGTCAGATTGGAGGAGCCTAAAGAGAATTCTTCCTAAATAAAGATATGTTATGGTCTAAAAAGAAAAGATACAGAGTATGGCAGGACAAAGGGAACAGTGTGAAAGGAGTTTAAGAAAGTCCCAAGCACTTAAAATACTGGTTCAATACTGGACCATACTCAAATTTTTTTGTACTACACCCTCTGGAGCTGCTGCTGAAGATCCCTGGCTATGCTGAACAGCAGAGCCCCAGAAAGTTCACACAATTGCTCTCTGGATGTATGCAACATAGCACAGAAAGAAAACTATAAAAACAATAGAGTAAGAAAACCTTCCTTTGGATAGGTAAATGCTTTCCTATTAAATGTAACTGATCATCTTCCAGTAGAATTCATGGAAGAACACTTCTATCCCAATGAAATAATTTAAAAGAGGGATTATTTCTGCCCCACAGGCTGGCCTCTATGCATGGCACCAGTTCCAGTTTAGGGTTAAAATTAAAACATCTGTTGAAGCTTTTTCCATTTGTTTAACACACATTTTCTACCACGACAGCCTGAAGATTTAGCATGCTTAATGTTTATTCCAGCTTTAATTTTCTTCACAAATTCTCCATCTCTGCGGCAAATTAAAGGAGCAGATGCATCTCTGGGAAAGTTTCCAGACTGATTTTGAAGAAAGTGAGACATCCAATACTTGCTGAGCTGAGCTGGGGTTTCTGATCAATGGTAATACCACACACAGGATCAAAGAAGAGCTTGAAGTAAATAACTGATGTGTAGGGTTGTATTACATGGTTGGGATGCAGATGGTTTCTGTACCTCCCCATGGACTGAAGATATAAACTGCTGATCCCCATCCTTGATTATCACTTAGATATTGCCTTATCCTTTGATGCAGCTGAATGCTCTGCTTTACTATAAGGGTAAATTATGAAAGCCCATCCAAAAAATAAATATACAAGTAAATATTGTATGTATAATATTATTAATCTACTGTGATATAATCCAAAGTCTTTTCTACAAAGTCGTGACTTTTGTTTCAGATTTATGGCATGCAAATAATGAATACCAATAATTCCTCTCTGTTTCCCTGGGCACTGCAAAAAAAGGAAAATGTCAGCTCTATTTTTTTGCTTTCAGTGCAGGTCCAAACTAAGCATTGCAGAGCATTTCAAACACTGGAATATTCGTCATTCAGCTTATTGTATGTGAACTCCCTGATTTTCATGAGGTAATGAGCATAAATAATGCATTTGAGAAAATTCAATTACAAAATTAAACTGATCATTGTTCATCTGATGAAATAAATTCAATCCCTTAAGCATAGGCAAACGAGAGGTTTGGGGATTGGTTTAATCTCAGAGGGCTATGTGAAAGCTGATGGAGATGGCACAGTTTTTCTGCATAATCACGGTTTTTAGAAAAAAGCTGAGCTTCTTTGGGCACATCAGGTAGAACTACAACAGATGCTGCAAATGCTACTAAATGATTATTTAACTAACACAAATAAGCATACGTTTGCAATAAGAAGCCAAACAAATTGTTATTTCTTATACCAACAGTAATCTCTTATTTCAATGGCCAATTACCCTTTTCACCACATGAATCCTTGTCATTTATTGGAAAAAGCCTTTTCTTGAGAAGACTGTTTTTGTTTTAATCATGTGGGCAAAGCTTGAGGGGAAATTACAATATAAGTTGTAATTCACTCATTTTCTTTCAGCCCTAGAATTTGTTCTGTGTGAAATTGGCCAAGAGAGCTTTTGTTTCACCCATATAACTTTATATTTCCTTTAGTATGGAGTAAAGAGACATTTTTTTCTGTTACTCTTGTTGAAGTTATTATTCATGTGTCAAGATCAAAATTGCAAATACAAAGAGAATGGTTTCATTTATCATAAAAGAAACATAAAAAATTCTATGAATTATTATATTTGAAATGTGTACTTTTTCTCTCAGAAGTACATTTCACTACACAATATGAAGCAGCAATTCTGAACTGCATAGCTAGAGCCCTCAGCAGAGCCTAAAGGCCAGAATTTGCAGTTCTACCATGTCACTGATGTATTAAAAATAAATAAATGAAGAGGGGAAAAGAAGAAGTATAAATGTTGCAGTTTCATTAGGAAAAAGGAGAAGGGATTACCAGGCTCTTGTGCACCACATTTATACCTAGAAATTTCAATTCACACCCAGTGAAACACTTTCAATACTGGCTTTTGGAAAGAGCTATCTGGTAAATTCAATGTGCAGAAGTGAGAGCTCTCATACCCACTGAGGAGAACCTTGCTGATCATGGAGGTATCGGAGGTATGTATTTAATGTAAACAGTAATTTCAATTTACCAGATTTCCCAATTAAAAAAAAATAGATCGTCAAGAAATTATTTCTGTCCATCAAACTCATAGAGTGTTTCCATTTTTACTTTCCTCTTGCACCCACTTTCTCATCTGGCATCTGAACTGACACGCCCTGGAAGGGAGGCAGTATAAGGTGGGGATGGATGAGAAGCAGAAGGACACAGCACAGCCAAGAAATCCCATCACTTTTGTCAGGGACATAAACTGATGCCAAGACGGAAAAAATCTATCCAGTAATATATTTCTGTCTGTCTTTTCAGCTCTAAAACACTTCTTAAAACATTATCCAGTGCCATTATCACACTGTACTGCAGGACCCAGGACAGTGAAGGGAATGTGAGAGTTAAAGTGGAGTGGAATTGCAGTATACTCCTGTAGCTCATTTTATGCATTATTTGAGGGAAAACTTAATGAAGGACTTTCTGTCAATGCAGAAGACCAGGAGGTACTTTCAGAAGTGCACTTCATTTCTGAGATCATGTGCTGAGCCCCAGAATCAGATATTTTACAAGATTAGCACTAAACAACTGTACTTGTCTTCATCTTTGTGGCATTACTAATGCGATTGGAACTATTTGTTAAGCATTAGTGAAGCAGAACTCCAGCGTGTGTCACCCCAAAGGGATTCTGGCTCTGGGGACTGCATCTCACGCTCCCTTCTCCCTTGCCTTTCCCAGAGCTCAGCCAGCTGCTCTCCCACTGCTCCGGCAGCAGTGGAAAATTCCTTTTTGTCTGAAAGGGGAACTGCATGCTAAATCTAGGTGACAGGATCAGGAAACATCTTAAACCAAATTAGCGAGAAGCAAAGCAGAGTGAACAAGTTATAAATTGTATTAGCCATCCTAAGTGTCACTCTGGTCTCAACTTTTGCTCTTTGCTTTTAATCTTACAAAAGAATAGTTTGTGCTATTACTTTCCTAAGGCTTTTTCTGCTCCTTTCAGGAGGAGAAATTCAGAAGCAGTGGAATTGTAAGGAGTGGTGTCTCCAACAACATAAAATGGCATGACCTATCCCAAACTGCAGTAGGATCCTCAGCATTGAAGTTATTTGAAGAAATAAATCAATACAGTTATCAACCTTGGGTAATAATTTCTCCCAGAAAACACACACCCACCTTCCAGAAGACAGAGTCAAGTCTTTTTCAAACCTAAAGGAACAAAAACCATAGGCACACTAAATACTTACAGCTCTTTCAAACCCAAGTGTGATTTTGCTTCTATTTGCTCCAGGGACTCTTCCTTTCCTGATTTCCCCAAACTATTTTTCCTCCTTAATTTGTTGGACACAAACCTCCTTCCAAATATATTTTGACTACAGAAAAAACCCACCACAGATTCAGTGATGTGTTCAATAAAATGCGATGACATGAAGACAAGAACTTCATTTTCAATCGCTGCTAAACACCCAGCCATCAGCATAGGAGGAGAATGAAATCCTTCAAGAAAATTAATTGGTATCTGGTAACCTGATATTTTACTGCCATCCTGAATACAAGATGGGATGACTTTTTGAGATTCTTCCTATCCTGGGACTGCAGAAGGACTTGTGGATTTGCTCCTCCCTGTCTCACTCAAGCATTACTGCAACAAGAATGAGGTTGAAGAGACAGAAAGACACTTCTTGTCACTTGAGCTTAACTTGTACTTTCTCAGCAGCCGAATAAAGGCATCAAATACACTTTGATAATGAAAATAAATCCCATACTGCATCTATCAATGTATTTGAAATTATTTTTGGTTTTTCAGTCTGAAATCCTATTTTCAACTAACATTTAAAGGGTTTTGTCAGGACTCTCCCTAATGTTCTCCAAGCTATAAAATGTAGAGACTTAATAACTCAAAGAGAAGATTCTTGGAAATCTGAAGAAAACAAAAATGGTGCTACACAGAGGAAATTTTCCATGTTGAATCAATGTTGGAAAACACCTACCTCCTGCCTTGCTATCCAAGCTGTCCTGCTGTACAGCCATGAACAGTGGTGGGAACAATAATCCAGAGACACAACTAGCTGGATTTTCCTCCTGAGGATCAGCCAGTTTCTTCTCCAAAAGGCATCCAACCATCTAAAGAGCTTGGGAGTGTAAGCATTATAGGTAGGGATAGCTTAGAAAGACTCTGGAATGATTTTTAAAAACCACTTATTTCACAATTAATATGAGATGGAAGATGGAGCAAGAGCAGCCTTGTGAGCAGGGAAGTTTTGGTCTGGATCAGAGCAAGGACTTAGGGAGATGCAGCGCTGAGGAAGAGACCACCACAACAGGGTCTCCAAAATGCACAATATGACATTGCTCAGCATGGTTGATACAGAACTTTGTCCTTAAGAAACCTATTATTAGTTCAACATCCCTCCCTTCACAATTCACCTGAGCCTGATTACTGAGGAGGTGAATTAGTCTCCTTATGGACTATTTGCCTGCCTCCTGCAAAAAACTGCTGTGGAATTTAATGTTTAAAACAAGATTTCTCTATTCAAAAACACCCACCCACTCAGCACCAGTGAGTTTGCCAACAATTAACCAGCCAATCTGTCTGCAAAATAGCTAAATGTGTTTTAAAGGAAAAAAATCTATTTAAATAAAAAACAATACAAAACTAAACAACATGATTTTTTGCCATGTACCATTTTTTTTGCAGACAACATGGCCTATGTCTTGTGTGTACCAATTATGTGAAAGTTGTGGTTAAGACTCAACAACGAAGAGCTTGATCTCACAGTGTCTCTTACTTCTCTCTCAAATTAATTCTTTTCAAAAGTTGTTCAGCAGGGCTGAACAAGCTCATGCTTCTGTCAGTGGTAACCTGAAATGAGCTTTCAAATATGGACCTGTGGCTTTTTTATTCTGTCCATTCACTTTGGTGTGGATCTCCCAAATACTTAACTTCAAGAATTGATTAGAATTAGATTCCATCTCACTCATGAGCTTTCATGCAAACTGAGCCAAGACATTTCCCTCAATACATTCTGCATTACAGATTTCGTCTGCAACACATCTTCAGAGAAAGCAGCTTACGGATCCACACCAGATTCCAGGAGGTATCACCACTCAGGATGGTGTTTGCAGGATACAAACGTCTTTACATCTTACTCTAAACTTGTCACCATGGCTGCTCTCTTTTGGATTGTTCTTGCATTTAATTTGCTCAACTTCTTTTTTTGACATTTGCACTTCTTGAAACTGTGCCTGAATAAATCTTCATGCCCTTTCCACTTGCTATAACTAATCATCTTCTTGAAAAACTGCAGGAGAGAGCTTGAAAGTATTGAAAAATCTTCCAAACTAGACATTCTGTGAATACCAAAGGTTGTCCGAAAAAAAAGCAACAAACCAAAAAAAGTCACGGTTGAGCATGTTTGCAATTCTGTGCTGTAGATATCCCTGGGATGAAGGGCTTGGTCCCTCAAGCTGCTGAGTGTGTTGGCCATAAATCAGCATTTCATAGCCTCAGGGTTCAGCAGATAAACAGTCACAGAGTTCAGTCTCACTTGTCCCAAAGCAGGTTGCTCAGGAATTGGGGTGGATTGGAATCAGATTACAAAATTGTTATGCACTTCAGCAGTACCAACTCAAATTACTGTTTAAAAAAAAGCATAAAGCAGTGATCATATTTTTTAGCAGTTCTCAGATTTGAAATGGCAAAAAAGTCATCTTAAGTTTTCTAGCATACAAAGTATATCATTATACAACTTGGACAACTCAGAATTGCTTCAGTAAAAATTTATTTCTATGTTTATTTCAATTCCTGAATTATTGACAACTGTTGTATTTGAAGAATTTGTTACTTCTGCAGCAGCCTATGAACACGAATCTGTGAGACACAGGATGCCTGTAATGCTGCCAAGCAGAATTTTTCCTGGTACAGAATATTTTATTTTTGAAGACTGAAATCACTGGTTTAAGAGAAGAACAGTTCCAAAATTTAGGATGGCACCACATCATCAATTAATGAGCTGTAATAAACCATTTTTGCCTCAACTGCTTGGGCTTCCTTTCTACCTATGTTTATGTTCCATTTAAGTTTTTTAAACCCTTTAAACCTCAATCAGGTGTGAAAGCTTTTCAGTTATTGTTACAAAGCTTTTAACACAACACCCTGAGCCAGCAGAGCTCGTGGCTCTCATGTGCAGCACCCAGCTCCTCCCCAAACCCTGCTGGAATCACACACCACAAAGCAGTTGATTTACAGGAGTTCTGCCCTCTCAGTATCCCCACCAAAACAGCCTCCAGTTAAAAAGCATAACAGCCTCATTCTCCATGAAGGAAAAAAATTCTTTAATCTAGTGGGTTCCCGGTTGTTGCAGAACAGAGCAATCCCTGTGAAGCCAGAGGAGATGAACAACCTGACAGCACCTCCACTGCTGTTGAGGCACTGGAAGATCTTACACCGAGCCCTGCTTCTTCTAATTAACTGCTGCCTCACAGCCTCACAGCTGGAGTATTCCCCACTTTTTTTGTTTGGTTGGTTTTTTTTGTTTTGTTTTTTTCTTTGTTTGTTTTTTGTTGTTTTGTTGTTTTGTTTTGTTTCATTTTTGTGTGTGTGTGTGTGTTTGTTTTTTTGTTTTGTTTTGCTTGTGGCTTTTTCTTTTTGTTTTGGTTTTGTTTTGTAAAGACAGTGTTCCTCTTTAAATCCCTCCATCCTCATGCCTGGAGAGATCAAAAATTCCTCATCTAGGTGCAAAATACACTGATCTGCTTAATGTTTGTGCCAGCTCAATCCTACCAAGATTCATGCAAAGCATGTGGGAAGGAGAAAGCTCTAGTGGAGAAATGAGCAACTTCCATATTGATTGAATTTGTCTCACAATACTTATCACATGAATTGCTCATCACTTTGCTTTTACTTGAACACCCAGATCGTTAAAACTTCCACAATTTAGATTTATACATGTCCTGATTATGTTCTCAAGTTCAGAGAAAGAAGCCTACAGTTTGATGAACTTGAGCTCAACTTGAAGACTTTCAAGAGGTTTGATGGATTATCAGTGCTTTGATTTCCTCTGTCTTTGATGCCAATAGGAGGCAAAAGGGTTTAAGTAGCCAGAACTACCTGATTTCTGCAGAGCACACCTCACTAATGTGCCCATCTCACAGGCAGTGCAGTGGAACTTGATTACCATCCATGCACGCTGCTTCAGGAACACGAGGTGAAAGTGCCTTTGATCAAAAATGCAGTCAGAGTAGGATTTTCAAAATATTCAACTCCCACTGAAATCCAAACTCTACCCACTAGCTTTAAAGAAAATAGATTTAGGCCAGAACAGAACACCTTTGAAAATCCGAACCTGAAGTAGAAGAACTTCATGTAGTCACTACTTCCTAAAAGGAAAAGATGCAGGTAAACAAGGCCTGATTAAATGTGGAACTGCTGGAATTTACCTAAACCATAGCTGAACCTTTGCTGAGTTTTGAACAGTTTGTTTTCAATTAATTTGTGACTTTTCCTTACTTCCCGAACGATGAGTTCTGGGAACAGCTGGGAGCTGGACTGTCATAAGTGTTGTTTCCATAGCATTTCCAGTCTGACTGGGAGCCAAAAACATTAGAAAGCTCATGAGACAGCCTGTTTTCAAGAGTTCTCAAGCAAATTTTGGCTGATCCAGTATGTTTTGATGTCTTCAGAAAATCATCCAAACTGAGCCATATCTCATAGCCAAGCTAAGCGCAAACCCTAGAGAAGTTTGTCTGCAACAAGATGTGATCTGAGAAAGAAAGGGATAGCCAAATGTTTTCTGTGGTTTATTAGAAGCATTTAAAGGCAGAGAGAGCAGAGATAATAAAAATAAAGAGACCCTGAAATATAAGATTGACTCACTGTTTTCCAATTCAAGCATTCAAACGTTGCTACAATCCAGCTCTCCTGCCACATGACAACATTGGTTTGGTCAAGATTAATTTGGGTAGGTTTGAAGATGGGAACTCTGTGCTGGGATCTCTGGACTGGATCTGTTTCTATGTGCAAAAGAAGGACAAATGCTGTTTTCCCCATTATACCCAAGGAAAGGGTGGACTCCAAGTTCCTGGCAGGATACCAATAGAATTTGCAGTAGAAAAGGCTTTTCCATCCATGTACTTGGAAGAGCAAAGTTGAAAATCTACACTCAGGCTTTGTATCTGTAATTCACATCTTCATTCCAGTGACAGAGCCTTTTCTTCAGCAAGTTGGATATTAGCTTGTTATCGGGTTTTCCTTGAGTGCCAAATTGAAACCATACTAAAATAATAGTTCATTCCTCCTGAGCACTTGTAGCCAAGGTGTCAAGTTAAGAGAAATTTGTTATGGTGAGGGCTTGCAGCTTGAGCAGGCAGGGAAGTAATGGATTTTCCTTGAGTTGGAATGATATTGAAGAGCTGACCAGAGAGATGAGTGGAGAGAAAATGAAAAGTTCAGCCTATCTGTGGTCATTGTGAGGTCCTGCATGTTTTTTTAAAAAAGTTTAATGCAACTTTTCCTCTCTCTCTGTCAGCCAGAGGAAAATATGGAAACGTGCTGCTTTCATATCTCCCATCATGTCATGGTCAGACACAACCAGCCCTCCTTTAGCAGCACCTTTGGAGAGCCCAGGGCTACCAGAAAGGCCAGAGGCCACTGCTGGTGAGAAGCTACCAGAGCTTTATCTCCCTGCCCTCCCTGATGCCTGGCCAGGGACAGGCAAAGGGCTGGCAAGAACCTGCAGTCTTCAGCTCCTCCCCAAATCCCCAGAACACCTGGCCTGCAATGTGATGTGTGCCCCACTTTTCAGACCCCCTAGACCCCTTCCTTTCCTCAGGGGAGATGCCTTCTTTCTGATCAGAAAGCACACAGCTTCAAACAGAGACCTTTCTGCATGTTCTTGCTGGAAGCAGAGCTGCCTGCTGGAGCTGGTGCCTCAAACAGAGGGGGAAAAGCTACAAACAAAGAAAAAATGGAATGCATTAATTCACCCTGTCCTCCGTGAAGTACTGAGTTCATCATTTTCTGTAAATCAGAGAGAAGATGAATGCTAAGTGTAATTCCGAGTTCTCAGCGCAGATATAACAAACTATTTTTTGGCTTCAAATCTCAACCAGCCACCATGCAAGAAAATACATATGCATTTTAGTATTTCTTGTTTGATCAGTGTCAAGATTGTTTCCATTTTTTTATTTCAAAAGAAACTAAGAAAACACATTTTTAAAATTCACTGCCAAGCGTAGATTGAGTTAGAAGATCAAACTCTCAATTGATTGCTTCCTTCACGGTCACTGCAGCAAATTCAGGGTACCAGCTGTGTTCGTTACCCTTTCAGAAAGCAGACACGGTATATTACCAGATCTTTAGTTTTATTAGCTGCACCACAGGTCCCAGAGAGACCTCAGCTCAGTTTGTTTTTCTTCCTGCTGCATATAATGTCTCTGACTTCTGCTGTATGTGCTACTTCATTCTACATTCGAATTTGTTGTTTTAAGTTCAGAAATGTGCCCCTCATTCCCCGGAATGGACTTCAAAGATCACAAAACCAGCCAATCCTTGCACATAAATATATTGATTTTAAGAACACGCTTGTATTTAGGCAGAACACTTTGGCTTTAGAGCACTGTTCCCTGCTAATGTCTCATGATCCAAGTAGTGACAGGAATTTTGCTCAGTCGAGGATGTGGTTATTCATCACAAGGTGTAGCTGCAAATTTCACACAGCAGGACTCCTTTGGCAAAACAATCCTCTGCTGCAGAAGTCTCTTCTGTGGGAACTCCACAGGGCTCTGAGTACTTTGACATTTCAATCAAATTCTCTCAGCTCACCACTCATTTTCAGCTCTCTGTGCTGAGCAGATTTTGCTTGGGAATGGCACAAGGAGAACATTCCTTACTGCTCCAGCAGCTCTCACGGACTGCTACTCTCAATTCCCCATCAATACTCTCCATGGAAAGCAGCAAGGAGATCAATACAGATCCAAAGACAGCTTGGAATATATTTCAAAGAAATAATTCAACATTTTGCCTGAGTCTACTTGCATTTCTTCAAATATGAAATATATATGTAGAGTGTGTTCAGTGCATAGTAATTTGTGTGCAAGAATTACTGAGAAAATGTACCTTCAACATGAAATTGAGATAGTTCCCCAGTTTCATACAGAGAAACATTCCTATTTACA
The DNA here is from genome assembly GCA_013400915.1 of Pardalotus punctatus. Taxonomy (NCBI): domain Eukaryota; kingdom Metazoa; phylum Chordata; class Aves; order Passeriformes; family Pardalotidae; genus Pardalotus; species Pardalotus punctatus. The sequence continues at coordinate 90,162 of VZTX01023836.1, forward strand.
CCTTCTTTACTCTCTCCAGGCATTAGATCCTAAACCAGATGAGCTAACTACATGTTTCTTAATTTTATTTAAAGCTATAATTAATGCTGTGTCAAACCAGAGCCTGGCTGCCACCACACTGGTTAAAACCCCGGAAAATCCACTCTCAATCCATCTAATTGAGTCTCCCTTTTCTTGTCCCTGCAGATCAGAGGTGTTTCTAATAGAGTTTTTTAGACTTTAAAAACTGCAATCTGGTTGAAGCAGGGTAAGAAATGAGCATGCAATTGCCACTTTTGTGACTTGCTATAGAGCCGTGGTTGTAAAAACAAGCCACTATCAAAAACTGACACTGGGAGAATTGATTGAATTTAGTGCTGAAAACTTAGGTTTTGCTTTCAATTTTTAGATACAGAAGAAACGGTAACAAGGAAAATGAAAAGTCTTTAATCTCATGGATATATAGATATGTAACAGAATAAGGCTAAAAAAATAAGGCTGGAAAATGTATTCCAACAACTTTCTTTTGGAGAGGAGAGATTATTGGAAGTTAGATGTTGTATTAGTTTATTTCAACAGAAAAAAATGTGGAGAACAGTGAAGAGGAAAGGATCTATAACTTTTCCCATCAAAACAACCTGTATAATTGTGTGTTTTTTAACACAAAGCACAGTTGAACCAAATATCACAATACCAAATACCATATTTTCATGGAAAATAAAATTAACTTTAATTTTCCAAAACTTTAAAAAAAAAAAAAAAAGTGTTATTACACAACAGATGAAAGTTGTTTCAGACCCGGAGATTTTTTTGTAATCGCTGGAGTTTTTATGTCAGAGGGCAGTATAGCAACAGTATCATGGATTTAGGCAGAGAAAATCCAAGTGAAAATTGACCAGAAACAAGGGAATTGAGACAAAAACAGATGATTGTTTTAGAAGAAATGGCTCATTGCAGATATAATTTCTGAAAACTCATTGAGTTGTCAGAGCAAATTGCTTCAAGGATGGCAATGGATATTTCCTTATTTGAAAACGTTAAGCATTTTTGAGGCATAATAATTCAACAACAGCCAGCACAAATTAATCTAATTATTAGGCTATCTTGCAGCACAGTGACATGTGGAGTTCAAATGAATGAAAAATATTTATTTTTTGCCAGATGAATTTAGAAGATGAGTGATAAGGTCACTGCAAAAGTAAGAGTTCTTTAAATATAGAAAGTGTGGTACTTCACCTGAAGTTACAGTTTATAACCAAAGGCTGAAAATCAAATAATATTGAGTCCCTTAGAATCTTCTATGAGAATCTTGCCTTTCTTTGTTATTACTTCAGTCAAGCTGGATTCTTAATGAAGTATTTTACAATAGCTAAGCAAATACAGACAGGTAATAAAGCAGATTAATTTGGTCATAAGGTTTTTTCAATTCTCAGCATTGATTATTCAGCACTATCATTAGCAAGCACTTCTTTTTCCTCACTAAAAAGATCATGCAACTCACTGTGTTAAACATAATTTTGTTCCGGTTATTCAATTAATGTCTGCACACATGCAAAGATTAGAACTTGAGACTAATCCACTTTACTGCAAGATCTTCCTCTTTTTATCCATCACTCTAGCAAAACAAGAATCCACACACATCTTATGTCTTCTAAGTTAAATAAATGTATTTGAAACAGGCAAGTTAATTCAGTTACTGGAACTCAATCTTCATTCACATTTAGTGATACACAACATGAGACTCAACAATTCTGTGCTTGAAGCCCTACATATTGCCCTTCAATACTCTTATCACACATCAGGCGCAGGCCAAATTCTCCCAGAGCCCTCAAAAGCAAAAGTTTGCAGGTGGGACCCTTTGTGACCTGAGAGAGCACAATCTCCTGTACCGTACACGGTGTTTGTTACACAAAACTGCAGCTCCTCGCTCGGCGGCCCTGGGGAGAACCAGAGAGCAAGAGCAGGGATGGGTAAATCCTTAACCCCCACAGTCAAAGCTCATCCAGGCTTGATTCACCAAGGCTGTCGATCACTGCACACCTTCCAGAGGCAGGTGATTCCGATTTGCATTGTAGGATCATTTATTAAGAATGGGTTTTATGGTTCAAAGACATGCTTACTGAAATCTGATTACAGGAGAGCTTGCCCTAAAATCTGGGGGTCGTTTTCCTTGATGAGAAACCGTGCAAAACTCAGAGCAGCCTCTTTGTTAAAATGAAATTAACCAGATTCACCTACCAAAAACTGACACTGAAAGTTTTTAATGTTAAGTTGTTTTTAAGAAATTATCCTATTCTGATTGTGAAAGCCCATTTCTGAGTAATGGACCCTCTTTTCCAGTTCCTTCTGTAGAACTCAAGCCTTAACAGCTCTGAAGCATATTTTTGTACTAATGAGCATATAAATTTTGTCTGTATAAGTTATAGACTTATTTGCATGAGGAGAGATGTAGGAAAATCAGATTGAGAAACAAATGAAAGATGGAGAAAATAAGCTATTGGTACAAAGCCTGCAAGAAGCTTTCATTTCCTTTTAATTTTCTATGGGTACAATATCTGCATCCTCTGTTTGTGTTTTCCTCTGCTTTCCACTCCCACTGTATCACATTCTGCACAATAATGGGAGAGTTTTTGTCTTAGCCATGCTTTGAGACAGCTGACAGCGTGGAAAGTAAATTTCAAAATGGAATGGTTTTGAATATTGGAACATGAGATGATTTCCAAAGAAAGAAAGAGGATTAAATTTCTTCTCTCTTCGGACCACTGCTTGTTTTTGACTGCCAGCCTTGGGACGAGGCTTCTGAATGGAAAATGCCTAGTTCAGGGCATGATACATTTTTCCACTCTTTCGCTTGTTTGTCAAAGCCCTGATATTCTGCAGTGTTATGTCTCATTTATTTAAGATCTAGGATGCTCCTAAGTAAGACAGATAGTCTGTTTTCAGTGCTGTGGCATGTGTCTGTTTGTGAATAATGAGTATGACAGACAGACTGATTAATTCCCATTTTCTATGTGGGAAGGAGGACATTGTGCGGAATAATTATTAATGAAGTGCAGTCAACACCATGCAATGGATAAGGACCATGGGGGAAAGAAAAGGAGGAACATACAGGGAAAACTGCCCAAAATCTCCAGAGAATGGAAAGTAGGTGGTCAAGAGCAGCAGAAAAGGAGGAATAACATGAATGGAAAGCAGTGAAATGTGAGCAAGAGTCACCTAAACTTAATTCATGAGCACAAAGGGCCTCTGATCCTCTAATGCAGGTAAATAACAGAGATGCTCAGAGCAGTACCTCACTGACAAAATCATAATACATATTTTATCCTGACTGAATTGATGAGCACACAGCCTATCAGTGTCAGTAGAGCCACAGCGTGAGCCTCATTCAGTCGCTCAAATCTGCCACTCAAATGCCAAATCGCGGTTCTCAGAGCAAAGATCTGCCAAAGTGAGCTCCTGCTGGCATTTCCCCACTGCTGGTGGCAGCTTCCAACAGCACCTGCCAAAATGTCCCAGGCTGACTTGCCCTGTCTCAGACTCCAACAACTGGAGCTGGAGAACATATATTTGCAGCTTACCAGCAGTAACTTTTTCTATCAATTTAGCCATTCCTGAGAAAGAAATGGAAGAATTTTTCAAGATTCAAAATTACTCCAAGACAGTCAGGTTCACATCACTGACATGTCCTTTTTTGTGTTTGAGAGCCAGAGCATGCAGTAGTTCACCTCTAGTGGCAAATACTTGCCATGGGTATGTTTTAGCCATTCATTAACAGCTTCTAAAATTCTCAATAAAGCAAAGCAAAAACCTTAGAGGAGAGAAAACCAAAATGACCATGCATACAATAAAGCAAGTTTGAGAGTATTTCTAACACAGAGAGTGAGAAAAGAATTAAAACATATCCATCCATGCATACCAAAAAAAGCCCAAAAAACCTATTGCCTATATAGGTTGTACAGTGGTCCTTCAGCAGAGCAAACAAACAAAAGAAAAGTTACCTAATTAAAATAATTAAAATCTGCTTTTATTTTTCCTGCTATTTTCCTATTTCCCCACTACAGTTTTTCAGAAGTGGAAGAAATAACACTGGTATCTTCTTATTTTAAAAATGAGGAGTTGCTCTGCATGTGCCCATCTACGGCCAACCATCCATAGCCAATATTTCTCATCACTGACCTTTCTCACCAAGTAGTACTTTCACCCTCTAAAGGGGCTGTAAATTAATCTGAAAATAGTGTTATGTAATGCCTCATTTTTAACAATTTTCCCTTTTTTTCTCCTGAAATAATAACTTTTCTGTGAAACACTAGAATCCCCTGTGAATGCCCACTGTGTCAAGCAGAGACTCAGGACCAGCATGAGGCCTTCAGTTCCTATTCCCTGTCGCAGGGAATTTTAAAGTCCTTTCTCTGTCTTTATCTCTTAGGAAAATAGTGGGGTTTTTTTCCCTATTACCCCACTTAGTCATAAAAAATTAATATATTTGCAATCCTGCTTTATTGTGTTTTTCCTGGCAGTGCCAGGACACCCAGGACACTTTGATTGCAGTGGCTGAACAATCATCTTTTTATTTAAAATGCATGAATACCTGGAAAGACCCTGTAAGCAGGTTAACCCAATTTAACATCTGGATCATAAATAAAAGATGGCCAGAGACTGGGATTTCTTTGGAGAGTAAGGAACTAAGTGCCTTGCCACAAACTTATTTTAGCATTTCTATGGAATATAATTTCCAGTTCATTTGGTTATCAGCAATGCTCATTGTTTTCATGTCAAAGAGGCGATTTCAGTGCCCAGTGCAGTTTGATCCATTTGGATCTGATTTGTGCTGGTTTGAACTGTTTTTGTCTGGTTGGATGCGGTTGGATCTGATTTGATCTGGTTTTATCCAGTTTGATTCAGCTGGAATATGTTGCCTGCCTATCGATTCTCACTCTAAGGAGATCTGCAGAGATCAGCTGGAAAGAGCTGCAATGGATTTCACCCATCTATTTTCAAAGTTATTTCTTGTTCTGCATACACTGCTCACAGGTTTTTCTGTTCTGTTTCCTCTTGGTCCCCGTGCCCAAACTCTAGGATTATTTTGTTTAATTCAATGAATACTCACGCCAGTGATATCTGGAACTAGGCAAAAACCTAATTTGCAGAATGTAATTTCTGTTTCCAGTGCCTGGTCCTGTCAATCAGCTGGTCTCAGGCTTCCACAAAAGTATGTCAGATGATACATTTTTCATGCTATCCCCTCTAATCAGTGTGAAAGGGAAAAAACTTATTATTTCATCTACAGTGGTGCTATATTAAATAAAAAGTTTGTTAAACCTCACCCAGAGTCAGCAGCCACAGATAAGAGAAAGCCTTAATGAATTTTTCAGGATCAAGTCTTTCCACACCAGATTTATTTTAACCCTTTACCTGTTGGAAACAACCAAGGTAGATGATGAAAGGGGCCATAATGCAGCGACTGGCCCTACAAGTAGGTGAAATATGATGAGAACAAAGAAAAATATTTTCCCTCCTCCTTTGCTGCTGTTTGGTCTTTTGTGTAATTCAGGATGTTCTTCCTGAAAAACTTCAGAGTTTCAGCCCGAGCTTCCTGTGAAGCGAAGACTTTTCCTACCCTGGGTAAAGACCTTCTCTCTTGAAATTCAGATCACCATTAATATGATTTTTTGGAAGATGCTCTGCTATAGTCAGTTATGGGTCAAGTTCTATTTGTTAGATGTAGAAAGTTGTCCACTTTGAACCAGTCTCAGGAAGGTCCCTGTCACCCCAGAGTGCTCACTGGGGGACCACAGTGGGAACTGGAGAGGAATGAAATGGCAACCACAGAGACCCATAAATGCTCACTCTTGTCCTTCCCCAGCCCCTGAACGTGCAATTTCAGCACATGAGGCTCAAGTACTCGCGTGGTGGGTAGGAAGGGAACACGCTCCTGATGCTTCTGTCCACTTTGGGTCCCTCCTTTTCTCCTCTGGTCTTTTTTAGCCATTCATTTCATCGTGTATGTGAAACAATGAAACTCAGTTGGTTAAAGGGCAAAAAGCTGGAAAACCCATCGATTTGGTGTTGTTTATTTTAGTTTATTTGTGAGCACAAATTCCTGTCTGTGAGAAAGGGGTATGTGGATAAATAGGATGGCATGTTCTTTGGAAGAACACAACCTTCTCAGAAATGTGGAGTGTTTATTATTTGTATTTCATGTGTATATCAAAATCATAAAGTAACTCACTTCTAATCTTTTTACCATTTCTTATAATTCTGCCCATTTCAATTTTTATCTTTGTCCTATAAAACATAAAAGCGCCTAAAAATTGCTTGGAAAAGGACCATATAACAAATAAAAACATGGCAAAACAAGATGAGCAGTATTTCTTTTTAACAGCTCATCATCAGTTCTCTCAAGAGAATACTTCTGTCTCTGGAAAGAAAACCACTTCAGCTGAAATCATTCCTCAGATTTTTAATTAGTACATTCCTCTTCAGGAGTTTAATAGCTAATTCCTTCACCTGCCCCTCTTTCTTAATTCTTGAAAACAATCCCCTCAGCAGTTCAGCAGCGGTTTGCTTTGTACAATGACATTCATAAATCATAAAAGAAATAATAGCACTGACCAGCTCAGAGATTAATTTTAAAGTGAATATAGAACAAATCCCAGCTACTTTTTAGCTCTAATTTTATTTAAGTTAAGGCACACAGAAAAGAACAGACACAATATTTCCCTGCAACTCAGAATCACAGGATGGTTTGGGTTGGAGGGGGTTTTGAAAGTCATCTGGTTCTGAACGCCCGCCATGGGCAGGGGCATTTTTCATTTGACCAGGTTGCTCCAAGTTCCATCCAACCCAGCCTTGAGCACTTCCAGCTGAACATGGGTTTGCCCAGCCTGAGAAGCCGTAAGAGGACTGGGCTACTCCAGCTCTCTTCTGTTTTTGAGCAGCAGCTTCCAGCACAGATTGATGAGCTTTTCAGGACAGGGTTTTGTGTCATTAATTGCTCGCTCCTGCTCCTCACCAGGTCTGTGACCTTTCCAGGAGCAGAGAAGTGCCTGTAAGATCACTAGAAATCATGATGCTCACCTGTGATTTTCAAAGGTGTAAAACTGTCATTTTAAGTTATCATTCAGAAAACCTGAGAAAATCAATTTAGAGCAATATTAATATTTTATGTCATATGATTCCTGTTCAACACTGAAGATCTCACAACCACTCTTCACGGAGTGCCTTCAAACCTTCAAGCAAAACAGTAAAGATTCCAGTCACTTCTTACACACAAACATACACATGGTGTTCAAGTAAACACTCTGCTTTGAAACTACGAGAACAGTAGATAGCATGAAAAATAAATTACTTGGAGAAAATGCATATTCTTCTTTTAAACTGCTATATATGCAGGTTTTTTGGAAGAACTAAAATTGGAAATCAACTGATTTCTTATTTCTGCACAATATGCTGCCTTGCCTACTGCTGCTCAGTGATTATTTTCATGTGAACTTCAAGGGCCTCTGCTCTATTTAAAAATACATATTTTATTTTCTCTTTCATGCAGGAGTTTGTTTTTTTTTTTCTCAGCAGTAATTCCATTTGTCTGGGTGCCAATATCACTGAACCCAAACAAAGCTGTTTATTCTTCTGCAATTTGAGTTGCAAGAAGAATAAACCCAGACACCAAAGTGTCTCTGAGCACTGTCCCACTTAAAGCAGCCACTCGAGGTACTGTGCACATCACACAGGTTGTAAGATAAAAATGAGAAACCTTCTAAATCTGTACTGCAGAGACACAACTGTGAGCAATTTCATCTCCACATCTATATTTGGTTTGTGTAACTCCTAATTTCTCAGATTCATTCTTTATTCTTTCTTTATCCTTTTTTTTAATTTATACTTTTAAAATATTTTTATACTTTAAAAAAAATTATATTTTTTTACAAGGAAAGTGATTGGACAAGGCTTTCAACTGGAAGAGTATAGATTTAGATTGGATATTAGGAAGAAATTCTTCCCTGTCAGGGTGGGGAGCCCTGGCACAGGTTGCCCAGAGCAGCTGTGACTGCCCCATCCCTGGAAGTGTTCAAGGCCAGGTTGGATGGGGCTTGGAACAACCTGGGATAGTGGAAGGTGTCCCTGCCCATGGCAGAGGTTGGGTTTGGGTGATTTTTTAAGATTTCTTCTAACCTAAACCATTCTGTGATTCTGGGGGAATTGTCAGGCTCCAACTCCAGGACACAACACCTTCATTTAGGACCAGGACAACTTCAGTGACTTCACTTTTTTCATCTGAATCACAGAATCACATATCAGGAAATGTGGATCATCAGCCTGATTGAATGCTACAGAAGGACTTCTGAGCCGAGTGATTTATCCCAGGGACTGATTCCCAGGGCTGTGCTGTGTGAAAGGCTTGGTTGGGTAAGTGCCAGATGAGAGCAGGAAATAAAAAATAGTAGATGTATTCACTGCGCATCCTTTTATTTTTTAAGTCACCAATAAACACAATAAATATTTATGCTGAAATTATGTTCTGACAGCTTCTGAAAAACGAAAAAGAGCACAGAATTGGGTAACAGCTGACTGCTTCAAATCTAGCACAGCTGATCAAGCAGAGTTGATGAAATTGAGGAAAACTGTGAAAATTGGACTCGAAGTCGCACACACACAAAATAAACAAAAAAAAGGTCTGTGGAGGAGAATGTTTTATTTCTGACAAAGAAGGCTTGCTTTTGAGAGGGTAGAAAAAGAAATGACTACTTAAAACCTCTCTTTCCTGCAAAGAGGTGATAAAGAGGTGTAAGGGATGAGCGGGAGGTACAGAGTCTCCAGCTGTTTGGTTTTGTCTGTAACCGCTGATGGAATTTAGTCTTGGTCACGGGAGCCTTTGGTTATTCAGGATGGGCAGGAACTGCTGTTGGCAATGGATCAGGGTGAGGACCAGAGACCAGAGACCATTTTTTTGGACATCACCTTTTTTATCTACTTGACACAGAGCCAAATAGCTCAGTGTCTAAAAACACAGAAGCTCCATAATGGCACATTGCTGAAAAATCTACAAAACATTTTTAAAAATATATATCTGTACAGATTTTTAGTACCCCTGCTTTTGCAAGTAAAGCTTTTACATTAATTAGTGTCTCCACATACATTACAGATTTGGAGATGTCCCAGAAAGGAGTTTCTAGGGATTGGAAGCCTCTGGCAGACTTCAGAAAAGTATAATAGGTCAGAGTAGAAAAGACCATTATTACTCTATCCAACCCATGGTGAAAAGAAGAAATGGCTCCTAAAAATGAATATTAAACCAAGTCCCTAACCAAGGGGAAAATTACATTACCTTCTGATTTCAAATCTTTATAAACAGCATACAGAGAAGGATCACTGACATCTTTTAGAAGCACCTCACTCCCTTTCAAACCTTCAAATCTGCATTTTCCAGACAGGGCCCCTTGCACTTCAGTGGCATCCACAGAGCAAGTGGGAGCTGAAACACAGGAAGTTCCATCTGAATATGAGGAAAAACTTCTTCCCTGTGAGGGTGACAGAGCACTGGAGCAGACTGAGCAGAAGGACTGTGGATTTTCCTTCCCTGGAGGTATTAAAAACCACATGGAGATGATCCTGGGCAGCCTGGGGTGGGTGAACCTGCTTTAGCAGTGGGGTTGGGCCAGACGGTCTCCAGAGGTCTCTTCCAACTCCAACCATCCTGTGATTAAGGGATTTAAGAACCTGGCAGGATCAGGATGCAGAGCAGGTCTGGGCTGTAGGTTCTATTGCTGTTTTCCAAGTATTTATTTTCAAAGACTGTGGTGACCATTCTGCTCTAGTGGAGGTTTTGAAGAGATTAATATGTCTTCTTTACACTGGAAAGGATATATTTTTCTATTGCTGAAACCCAACTGATTCTGTATTAAAACCAACAGTGTTTAATATTTCATCTGAAAATTCCTTAACTGTAGAAACTACATTGCAAATGTCCTCTTATATGCAAGACCTGCCTTTACAAAAAAAAAAAGTTATTAATCTGAAGGGCATTTTGAGCCTTTGGTTCAATTGAAGTGGATTTTCTGCTGTATTTTTATGAAGACCTAAAATACTGGCTTGTTACCATCCACTATACCTCATGCGGAAATAGAAATCAGAAAATAATCAAGTACACGGGGACTAATCATCAGAAAAAAAGGAAAAGTGATAACTAGACAAACCAAAGCGCTCTGGGGCAGCACTAGATAAACATTTGTTCCCAGGGATATGACAAGTTGTACTTTGCTTGGCAGCCAGGAAAAACACCAATATCCACCAGAGGAGAGAGCCCAATTAAAGCAATTAAAGAAACACTAATCAGGAGTTGACCAAGTTGAAAGCTTTTCAAAATGCAAACAGTTATGTTCATGATTGATGACATTCCTCTGTGCTGGGGTATTTCATACATTTTCTCTCTTCATGCAGCTCCTTTTGGATCCATCACGGAATAGTATTTAAGCATAAATGCTGCTGTAATATACTTCATACTCGATTACAAGTTAGACAAATGCATTTCCATAGTGAATTTGGGTTAAGAGAATAAATTAGAATCACATTTCTACACCTCATACCTTTCTTGATAATAATTTGACAGTTTTGTTACTAAAACCGTAAATCTGGTTGAGTTCATCATAAAGGCAACGTGAGAAAAGCAAAACTAACTGCTCTCTCAGCTTTGAATTGTTTTTAATTTAGGAGAGAGAATTACTACCCTGCCCAGAAACAGGACTGGGTGGATTACTTATAGTTTCCTCAGGGCAATAGTCTAGGTGCAATCGCAATGAGAAAATTCTTGAAAACTCTGAAAATGAGCCAAATTTTGGAATGCTCCAGTTTTTCCTTTTGCTTCTGCACACAGAAGCAAAGCAGAGCTTGGATGGAAGTTGTTTACTTCTTATTCTAGTACATTCACCATGGCATAGCCATCTGTTTCCAGCCTGCTGGCTCTAATAGTACATCAGGAAAATAGTGACCCCACAGGTTCCCTGCATCAGTCAGGGACAGAGTGGGCTGGGGCTTTGTGCTCTCCGTGTGCCATTGGAGCTTTACTGCGTTGGCAATACTGGAAGGACACGCTGTGAAAAGGCCCAGAACTGAATATCCTGCCTTGCTTCAGTGAGTAAGGAAAGGGAAGTCAGTATTACAGACTCTAAACATGCCATAAACGCAGTGGGGAAAACCTTTCTGATGATTTCCCAGGAGGTACGGAAAGGTTAGTGCAATTATTCACTTATAGGCTTTTATTGCAGCTTCTCGTCCTCCTCCTGACTCCACCAAACCTCCCCCGACCCCCAATAAAAGCCAACCACCAAACCCCTAATAAAATCCTTCACATCACACCACCACTTTTGGGGGGATAGAATCAGGCAGCCCAAATTAGACAATAGAATCCTTAAGCACATGCTTAATTAAAACACCGAGTATCGGGAGTTAAATATACCTTTAAATGCCCTGTTCAATTGGGCCATAAAGCAGAATGTCACTTCGCAGACCAAATTCCAGCTATCATTTCCTTCCCTACAGCCCTGTGAGCAGTCTCCAGCCAAGCTGCTGCGCAGGTTCCTTAAAGCACATCAGGGCTTGACTCCCTGCCAGCTGCGGCTGCTGCAGCTTGGAAAATGCCTCTGACTCCCATGCCAGCCCCCAAATAGCTTTTCTTGCCCCAGGGCCCTCTTCCTACTAATAAAATTACAGGGGCTTGCCTTTAGATGTAAATTTTCCTTATCAGCCTTAAGGAACTGTAGGAATATCATCTAAAATTTCAGTTTTGGAGTAACCATTGTCAACATGGAGGTGCTGCTATATCAACCATTGCACCATGGAGTTTTCAAAATTAAACAGTGTAATTTTTATTATCCATTTATAGGCTCTAATGTTTTTTGTAAAGTTTCCCTTTAAGCACCAGCACTTCTGAAGATTAGTGGGGTTTTAATCAGGTACCAGTGGACAGTCCTGTGTTCCTTAACCCTACTGCAGCTCCAGTACTGGGAAATGGGAGGAGTAAATTATCCAATATTTAACAGTTTGGAGGTTTTTATTTTTTCCCTTGAAAGACCACATTTCTTTTTCAAAATAACCACTCTTCCCTATCCTTCTGTTTGACAAACCTTCTGAAAGCTCAGCGTGAGCAGACTGAGAAGCACAGCTATGTCCTCTGCACAGGTACTGCCAAGGTGTTGTTTCAATAACAATTCCCAAGGCAGCTTTCAACATTTCTTTGAACATATTACACTTAGAAGGACACACAGCTTTTAAGGATTTCCATTAAGCTCATCTAACATGCAACAATCTACAAAACTCCAGTCCTCCACAGGAAAAAAACCAAAATCAACATAAGTGTATTGGTATATCGCAGAAAGCATAATGTTGCAATATGCTTTTTTATATTCTGAATCAGAGGTTTTAAAAGGGAAAAAAAAAAACAATCCACAAAACAAACAGCAAGGAAGGGGGAAAAAAAAAAAAAAGGCAAAAAAAAAGCCCAGAAAATGTCCTTTAGCTATTGAGAAACACCTGTGATTAATTCTGGCAAGACAGGCGTCCTGGGGAGGGGTTCTGGCTATTTTCTCTGATTGCTGGGAGCTGTCGGTTGATGTTTTGGGTGGTTCAGGATGGGGCAGGGCTCAGAACTCCCCTGGATGCTCAGCATGGCACAGAGCCTGGAGGTACTGACCTGCTTGCATGGATGAGGTGAGCAAGCTAAAGTTGCTTGGGAGCCCTTTTTTTATTCTGGTTTAAACACTCTTGAGTTTCCTCTACTTAAAAAGTGAATTATCCTGATTTGTATTCTAAAAAAGCCTTGGTTTAGTCTGAGAGAATGTTGTTCTTTGCAGGGAGTTGCTGCTGGAAAAGGCAGAGTGCTGGCCTGGGGTCTGCTCCCAGCAGAAAGCAGTGATTGAGTGAGTGTTGCTTTTAAACTAATGTCTTACTAACCTGGATTGAAAATGTTGTGGGAGGACAGTAAGTAATGTGATCCTGCAATTTGACAATTTTTTAAACTAAATACAAAATTCTCTTAGCTTTGTAGGTTCTCATGGCTGTTTATGTACTGTATGCTGTAGACCTGTAATGTTTTCTGAATTCTTGAAAGTACCAACAGGAGAACAAAAGCAATTTTTGTGGGGAAAAAAACAAAAAACCAACTCTTTGTTTGGTTAGTACTTTGTTCCTTTTCCTGTCATTTGGAAATTATACTATTGCTGAAAATTGCAACAAATTAATGCTTATTTCCAAGGTGGAAGCATGTGTTTAACCATAACAAGGAATGCTGATTAGTAATTACAAAGGAGGTTTATAAAACTTTATTATATTAATATACTTAGTCTTTAAGAATATTTGGTTTTCTTAAGGGAATGAATGAAGAAATTGGAAGGTGGTCTAATTTTAGCTTTTCAATGTGCTGCCTTTACTGAAAATGTGAATTTTAAGAATAGTGTTAGGGAAGAACATGGCAGCAAAGACATTTGTACGGCTGCACCTCTGTGTTGAGCTCTTGGAAGCTGCTGCTGAACAAGCAAAGGTTTGATGGCTCAAAATCAACGTCAGCTTTGACTTGAAGAAGAGGGCTGGAGCAGTGAGGCTGGTGCTGGCTTTCCCCTCTGGGTGATGGCAGGAATCTTCCCTGGAGCTCCCTGCAGGTTGTCAGTGACCTAAAGGTGATTTTGGGTTTTTGAAAGAAAGAGTTTTTGAGGAATGAGGTTCTAGAATTAGGTTCTTCAACAGGAGCTTTAATGTCAGTTTAATTTATAGAAACAATAACACAAGGTGGCTGCTGGGGCCTGGATTCCAGGGTCTTGAGGTGCTGCTTGTTCCTGTTGCTTTTTTCAGGTGCAGGGGAGTGAAAGCTCCTCAATACAGCAAAATAGAGATAAAATTAATTAGAATAGCATTCCTGTATTTGCCTGTGTTAAAAGGCTCATGTAAAATGCAAGTTACAAAAACTATTGTTCGCCTTCTTTTTTACTAACTTTCTGGCTTCAGGGTGGGAATTATTCTTAATCATAGATTAATTTATTAAACCCTCAGAGTAATATGTTGTAGCACTCACTGATGATGCTCAGATGAGTAAATCAGAGGGTTAACAGCCTGAGAAGTGTTACAGCATTTGCAATGCATAGCTGGTTCTAAAAGCTACTTCACAAAGCAGCTGGTGATGATACAATGATGCTGCACAAGAAAAAGATTGTTATCCAGCTGTCAACTGTCTTACATGTTTTCATCCATCAAGTGCTTTAAAGGGGCACCTTCCTATGCTGCTGTAATTTAAGCCTCATGGCTGTGCCATCCTAGGTCCATTTTATGCAAATATGAATTATGTGTATGCCAAAAAGCCCTCTTGATCTCCCTAGTGTCATCTTGAAAATTGAAAAATCCAGTAGATCTTTCTATCCCAACTACACTATGCATATAGAAGAGCATTTGCTGGCTAAAGAGTTCCCCTGAGTAGTAAATATCTACCATTCTTTTCTTGGGTTTTGTTCCTTGCTTTTGCTTATATGGATTTTATCACAGTTCTTAAAATAAATCCTGTGTGCATTTGCAGCAATAGCTCTGCAGAGAGATTGGTTGCTCCGTCCTTCCCAATACCAGGATTAAATTGTTCACAGTTAAGAGTAAGACCACACCCATACGAAAGGTGTTTCCTTATTTTTCCTACTGTTGCTGTCATTAAAAATTCTCCTGTTTTGTTTTCTCAAAGCTTACCTCTGAAAGGCATACTTTTGTGTATGTATCTACTTTCATTAAAATAATACTTTTTACAGTTAAACATAAATCTAGAAGTCTGAAAAGATCAGATTCTAAAGACTCAAAAAGATTGTTTTGTCTCCCATAGCTTGTGATGTTCAGTTAACCTGCAAATGCTGCAATAGGAATCAGGGAATGTAAGTCCTAAGCCAGTTTTTGATTACTCTTGCAAGTGTTTTTAGCTGTATTTGAGTATTTGGATGATTTAATATGTGAAGTCTAACAGCCTTAATATCTGACTGAGGCCTGCCAAATATTCATTGAACTTACTGACTCCCTTGACAGTAAATATTCATGAAGTGATGGTAACTTGGATTCATGTTTTAATATGAAAATGAGTATCACAAGTAGGATGTTGCCGTGAGCTGAGCTGTCCTCTGCACCTTCCAGGGAGAGCGATGGAGCAGAGCTGGGGCAGCAGGAGCAGGGCTGATCTCTGCTCCCGCATTTTGAAACTCTTGCCATGAGTCTGGATGGCATTTTCAAACGTGAATTAGCTGCAGGATCATGAGCTGGATTTGGAATAAGTGTGTAATGCAAGTTAAATGCTATTGTCACTGCATTCCTAGCCTTTCTGCTGAAGCTTTTCTGGGATGTGCTGCATCTCTTTGCTGTTGGGTCTATTGGGACCCTCGGCTGGAAAGGAGGAGAGCAGGAGCCTGGTCCCAGAACATGATGATGATGTTCATGCCATGTGCACGGGGGCTCCACCCAGCCTTTCAGTCTGCTGTGGCTCAGCCCGATGTCCACGGGGGCTGCAGTGCTGAGATAAGTGCTGAACTCTGGCTTGTGGTCAGCCCTTAAAATTGACTTCAGTCTGAAGGACTACAGTAAATACTCCTGAGTGCGTTAGTATTGACCTGGCTGCAAGATCAGTGCCTGTGTTTCAGCTGGGAATGGATTGGAACAAATCTGTGGGGCCCAGCATGTATTTCATAATACAGTGTTTAATGAGCTGTTCATTCTGTTTGTTGCAACTGTATAAAACAGATAAAACGAAATATATTGTCTGCTCCCAGAGCTGATAAATCCTGGTGCTGTTTCTCCACTTAGCTGACACTGCCTAATAGCAGCGCTCTGCCCTCGCTGTCAGGGTGTGTGTAGGAGTCGTCCAGACTAATTTTGCATTCTGTTAACACCGTGTCTCTTTTCAGTGTTTTCTCTCAGCGTTGCGTCTAATGTTTTGCAAAACATTGTATTTACAAAACATGGCTATCCATGCTGATACAGCCAGCTGCAAGGAACACCAATTTACCTTTGTTTTGCTGTTCATTATTTTCTAGATCTCTACTGCAATTCACAAATCCACACCAATGTCACTTTTCCACAGTCGGTGCTTCCCAGGTTCTCTTGCCACTTAATTGGAAGCACTCTTGACAGGAATGACAGATATGCCTGAGGAAGAAGTAGTGTCTAGGGGAGAGGGTTCAGATAAAACTGAAATTAATAAGTAGATGAGTTTATGATGACGCTCTTGAGTAAAGTGGCTAATCAATAAAGCACATTTTAACAAAAACACTCATCCTTTATAAGTGCAGGGACTTGTCTGTGGCTAGAAGAGAGAAAATGTGTGAGAAACTTGCTTTTGTGGTGTTAACAGGGCTCTTAGAGTTAAGGTTTTAATGCAATCTTTGGTATTTATTTTCCAGAAATACATTGTAAATATTTTGTAGTTGGAACAAGAAAAATAAGTAGGGACGGTTATAGGATGTATTGTTGGAAGAATTCTTCTTTTCCACTACTGGTGTGGGGTATTTTTATGCTTTGTTTTTTTGTTTTATGCAAAACAGCCTAAAGGGCCACAGCTGCTACCGATTTACCAATTGGACAGGCTGGCATTAGGAAGGGTACACTGCTACAATGACTTTTCTTTTTTTTTTCTCTCTCTCGCTTCTTTTCTTTTCTTTTTTTTTTCTTTTTTCTCCTTTTTTAATATAAATATATTTTCCTGATTGTACATTAAATATCGTTTCTGGGGCCCCCAAGCAGTCACTTTCTCCATGCAGAGGCTTCCCTACAGCTGTCCTATCAATGAAAAATGTGACTTCTTAAGGGTTCATCAAGTGCAGTGGATGTGAGTCCATGCAGGCTGGGCCATAACTCTTAAATGCCATTTTGCAGTCTTTTTCTCACTTGGTATTTATATTCTAATGGTTTTATTCCTTGCAGCCAAGCAAGGCAGGTTGCTTGTTATTCTGAAGTTATCAACAAACTAACCCCTTCTGTGCATCTATCCTTCATTCTGTCTGTCCTGGCTTTTTCTTTGCAATGAGATGGCTTCTGTTTCCTTTTCACGTTGTTGGCTTTGTTATTGGCTGTGAGATTCAAACCCAAACTGGCAATAGACACTATAAAATAATATCTGTATGTAGCTGTAAGCAAAGTTGATTTTTACTGCTTGCCTGTGGTGCATACTGCTCTCCCCATGGGGTTTTCCTGGTATTGAGGGAAAGTTTTTGCACATAATTGTGGCAATTTCCTGCCTCATTGCACTCATAGTCAGAGTTGTGAAGGTTGGAAAAGATCTTTGAGATCCTCAGGTCCAACCATTAACGTGGCACTGCCAGGTCCAGAGCTAACCCATATCCCTAAGCACAAAATCTGTTTGTTTTTTAAATTCCCCCAGGAATGGTGACCCCAGCACTGCCCTGGGCAGCCTGTTGAAATGCCCAACGTCACTTTCAGTGAAGAAATGTTTCCTAATATCCAATCTAAACCTCCCCTTGCAGCTGTGTCCTCTTGTCCCATGAACACCCTGTTTATACCCGAATTTTTGTTTATACCCAAATTTTTATTAAACTACCAGGGTAAATCATGCAGAGTCAATTGCATATGTTGTTCAGTGACAACTTCTGCCAGGAAACACATTCTCAATTTTAATGTTTTTTTGGGTTTTTTTTAAATCATTTCCACATGCTTCCTGAAATGGGCTCCTCATCAAGTATGGAGGTTCTGTGTCAGTAGCTCCAAAACGGGAGTTTAATGTAGCAAGGACGCATTTGTCACACAATATTTTGTGACCTGCTCTTAGCAGAGGGGTCATGGCCAGCAGGGATGTTTGGGATTTGGAGAAGCAGAGCTATGGCTTTTCCACATGCCTTTCATTTCTGGTCTTCCTGAGTAATCAATATGATGCCCTGCAACTCTGAAATCAGCTTTCCCAGGAAGGAATTCTCTTCACTGAAGCATCTGGTCGTTTTTATCTGCAAGCAGGAACCTGGCCAACCTCATAAAGCATCTGCCTTGTTAGTCCTGCTCCTCTGCCTCCATGGTTAGTTTTATAGTTGCATGCTGCCTTTCCAGATTGGTTTAAATTTAAAATATTACATGGAACACATTTCAAAACAAGATTAAAATGACAGTACAATTTGGACACCATCCTAGAAATACTTGTTTCCCTGTTCCTTAAGGACACAGACTCTGCTCTGATTTGTTTGCTGCCCTGGGTTTGAGATCCAATCTGGGCATGAGAATACCTCGTGTGGGTACAACCCAGCAGCAGATCCTCCCTTTTGGCTGTGACAATGTGGCCCCAAAGTGACATGAGGCAGTGCAGAACCAAAGCTGGGATGCAGTTTCCTTTGTCATAATGTGCGTATTTTGCTGCACCTTTTGTTTATACTTTAAACAATAAACCACCACTCACAGCCAGATGGGGGAAGCAGCTGAGCCTTCTGGACCCATTTTCCTCTCCCACTTTCCCAGTCACTAATGAACATTATCCAAGGAGCTTTTATTCCTGTGGGCAATATTTAATTTCTCATGTATGACTTGGGGACAAAATGAAAGAAGGGAAGAAGCAGAAAAGCTTTCCCAATGCCTCCCCAAATTACATAGGTGTTCATTTGTGGAACAGCATAAATGTTTGAGTTACCTTGTTTTTCCTTAATATTGCTAAGGGAGTGGATCCCTGCAACAGCATAAGGGTTATTCCACAGACCTTGCCTGTGGGAAAGACCCATTAGGAAAATTAGCTCTGTGTAAGCCTAATAAATTTTGAAGCAAGGGGGAAAAAGTGACTGCAGCAGCGTCAGATGGCAAAATTCCCATTGTTTCAGTAAGATCAGTATTTCGGTAATAAGTCCTGGTTCTCCATAGAATGAGAAAAGATGGAAAGCATGTCCGTGTGAGAGAAGTTGGATATATACATAGTACAGGTGGTACTTATCAAATTTATTAAAAATTCCTGATGAGCATCTTCTCATTTCCAAAAGTATAATCTTGGTGAAAGCAGGAGTTTTTGCAGGAATTTTCTTTTTTATTGCATGTTTCAACTTGACATTAGCAAAACATGTAATTTCTAGTATAATTCAAGGTGTGTGGGAGCATAAGCTCAGCAAATCTATATGATCTTACCATTTCGTACACATGACTATTTTGTGCTGAAAATGGGAGACTTGAATTTATTAGTGTTATTTTAGTGTTTGTATTTTTAATATTTTTTTTAATGTTTCTGATCTGAGGTTGACTTTTCTGAACTAAACTAATTCCCCTTGTTTTGCTGCTGGGACTGAGAGGGAGACCTGTGGGTCTGGTGCAGTCAAACCTGTCAAGCCTCTGTGCACTTGCATCCGGAGCCCCTGCTGCTAAAGGGAACATTTTTCCCTTTGCTGCAATGTCTAAAATGGCTTTTCTCAGCTTCTTGTAAAAGGAGCAGGCTTTTATCACGTCTCCTCTTGACCCTGCACATTCCCACAGGGATGCAGTTTTTTCTCATGGCTGGCTGTGACACAGAGCTATGAAATCACACGTGGCCGTGCTCTGCCACCAGAGCAACGTGTGTTTCCTCCATGGGATGCACTTGTATGAGATGGGCAAAGTGGAATTTCTACTAAATCATCACCATTGCTTAAACCAAGCCCATTTCCAATTCCAGTAATTAATTTGTGCTCACTGAGCTGAGGAATGCAGGGCTCTGTGTAAGTGAGTGAAAGGCATTTGCAGAGCACCCACTCCAGCAGGTTAAATGGGATCTATGTAGGAAATACTCCCTTACACCTGCTGCATGGGAATGAGGTGTTCAGCCCCATAAAGCAGGCTGCAATCACTCCTGTGACTGCCAGGAGCAAGTTATGGATGGATTCAGTCTCGGGTTTTTAATTGCAAAAATGAGAGCGGGTTTCGTGGCTATTGATTTTGTTATTTGCTTCACCAGTCCTTTAACGAGTGTGGAAGGGAACTCTTGGGTGTTACACTGCCAGAGAATCATTTCCATAAAGTAATTTGTGTCTTTGCTAGACATCCTGACTGCATTTTCTACATGGGAATTCAGGACAGGGAGAGGTTCAGAATCAGTTTGCTGATTAACCTTCTGGCTTTCTAGTCTATTATTTTCTGAACACTGTTTTATAACATACTTTACGTAATTGGTGCAAATCCTCTTATAATGGCAGCTCTCCTTGCAACAAGATAATCTGAGCCTGGATTTGATTTTTGGTTTCTCAAAACATTACTCCTTGGAAAAAGAAACTGCTGGAATTTGGGTCCAGCTGAAGTCAATAGTCTCTGGCAGATGACCAACAGCCCTCAGGGTACATCGCCAGGGGTTTCATTTCTCTTCCTTTCTTTTCCTCTTCATGAGAACTATTTGACTTTATCACCTGAGCAGGGTTTGGGATACTTGATCACACCTGGCTTTTCTGAAGCTTGTGTAGAAAATCAGGTCTGCCCCTGCAAAAAGCACAAATTTGCAGGATCTGTGCTAAGGCCAAATCTTTCCCAGAAAAAAGCCTCTCTACCTGCCTGGCGATGTGCAGCAACGAATACAGAAATAACACAGATGAGACGTTAAAGAACAGCCCTGCTGAGGCAGAGAAGTGCTGAGAACTTGGGCAGAAATCTATTCTGTCCCAGTGGGTCACTTGTGGGGCTTGGAGTGTGCAGAGAGGCGGCAGGGCTGGTTTGTTCAAGGAGCTGCTTGGTACTGCAGTTAATGTATATACACATGAAAATATGTGTACAGATAACTTCATATGTGCATATGTCTATAGGTTTATTTAACTGTAAATTTTTAACTTGAGTATACCTCCTGGGAGTTTAAATGGGCTGATGAAAATCTTTCAGTCCCGAGAATATTGAATTCCTGTTCCCAAGGTGGAATGGGATGTTGTGTCATATATTATTTTTGCTTCTAGTTTAGCTGTTTATTTTGCTTTGGGTGGTGGTTGCAGTTTGGAGGCCGGGCATGAGCCAGCAGATCATGAGAGGGCAGGAATGAGCCTCACAAGTGTTCTAGTGTCAGGAAAATAAGGCTGACCAAAAATCTTCCTGGTTGTATCCAAATTTGAGGCAATTCCTCAAAACCTGATCCTCCCCACCCCCCAAAAAAACCCCTCAAAAAACCAAAGAAAAACTAACCAAAAAAACCCCACCCAAAACCAAACAAACAATCAAAAAACCTCCAAAAAACCCTAAAAAAACAAACAAAAAACAAAAATACCCCAACAAAACCAACCAACAAACAAAAAAACCAACCTAAAACAAACAAACAAAAAAAATCGCAAACAAACCCAAAACAACCAACTGCCCAACCTTTCCCCTCCCTCAAAAAAAAAACTTCATGACTTTCCTCTTCAACCCAAACTATGCACAACAGTGATGCCACTGGGGGGGTATTGTCACCTAGTTAGTAAAAAGTTAATTCAATTATTTTCAGTAAATGGGTGTTTTCTGCATGTCTGAGTGGAATGAAAGGATACCTTGGCTCAGATTGGTACGGTAACAGCAAAAAAGCACGTGTTTATTTACTCATCAAAACTGCTGGCAGGGATTTTAAGTCCAAAGACTCTGTCCCTTGTGCCTCCATCTTTAAAAGAGCACTAAATTAAACTGTCTCAAAAATATGTCATTACAGTTTCTGGGCTAGTTTTTAAGTCTTTTTAAGATCAGAAAGATGCAAAGAAGTACCTAAAATGTTAATTTCCCTATTACTTGGGGAGCTGCAACAAGGCTATATTGGGAAATGTGTTATCTAAGTGCATCAGAGGCTCTTTATGAACAATTTTCATTGATTTTTAGCTACATATTCAAATATGTTAAAGTTACTATCCTGCACTGCCTTGCTGTGCTTTACTGGCTTAACTTCTACAGTCTGAAACAAGACTTTTTCCTACCTCTACATCCTTTCCTCTGTAATTACAGGAGATAGTATTGATGTTTTCCCTACTTTTCAAAAAACATGGAGGGTATAATCTTGCATTTATTTTGTGAACAAAATACATTTGAATGTTAGAGAAAAGCCAAGTCTTGTTTCTTTAATCACGTTGTATAAATGGATTTCAGAAAAGCTGAAAGAGTATCAGTGTAAGTAGCATAAGCTTTATTATCAAAGTTTCATCCACCTCATAGGACTAACTTATCTGTTCATCCAGGTTTTTGCCTGAGGAGGGAAGATTAGAAGAAAAGAAAATTTAGCAGGAGCTAGTCTCCTTTGATCACACATTTTATGATATATTGTATGTGTTACAGCATTTTGAAGCCCAAAGTTTGCTAAAAGCTCAATAAATAGCTTCAATTTATAGGCAGCAAGGCAGGCAACCTTTCTGTGGAAAAGCCCAATGAACTGAGAGCACAGTCATATTTTTAAATGTAACAGATGCAGTGAAAATGAGCACCTGATTATGGCAGGCTTTCCATGAATCTGAGATAATTTCCAAAGGCTGACTTCTTTAATGACTCCAGAATCATTTGCCTGAGATTTTAATGTTAAAAGTGGAGATGCCCTGACCTGCAGGGTAAAGACCAACAGGTAAATGAATCTGGCAGCCTGCAGATTGTCAGATTAGCTTGTAAAAAATGGCCTTACAGTCTAACCCAAGTTCACGAAGTGACACAAACTTCTCCTTTTCCTTGAAACCTTTGCAAGTTGTGCAAGAAATCATTGGAATGGAGCCAGCTACAATTTACTTGGTTTTGGGTGGGTTTTTTTGTTGTTGTTGTTTTGGGTTTTTGTGGTTTTTGTGGTTTTGTTTGTGAGTGTCATTGTTTGTTTTTGTTGTTTTAATGCTTTTATTATGTTCATTTTAATGATCTGCTAAGCCACTGAAATAAAAGCATAGAAGTAGACAGAAAGCCATTAAACCAAACTTCAGGTGTGAGGCAAAATGCTGGCTCTGTCAGGAAGCCAGAATTCTCTCTAGGATGGATGCCCAATGACACTTACAATACTGTTTTCTTTGCCTGGAAAAGACATCTACACTTCCACCTTCAGCTACTGTTCTAATAATTAACATAAAAACATGCCTTTTATGCATGTTAAAATTGTCCATTGTAGCTTTTCTGAAGGCCAGATTCATCAGTGTATTGGGATGTAACTGGTGAAAATATCTCTGGCAGATGCAATCCTTGTTTTGCACAGACTAACTCAGAACTGATAAAGCAATTTCTTGAGTGTCTATTTTGCCCTTTCATTAGGACTGGTTCCACACTTTCTTCTAGAGTTTGAAGCCCATTTTTAATTTTTATGCCCTAGAAGTCACTGCCTGTTGCTCCCTTGACACTGTCACTGGACCCTGCTGCACAGATTTGGCTCTTTTAATCTTCTCTGACAAGTCAGTCCACCTCCATCTGCCTTGGTCTGTGCTGCTCCCGGAGCTGCCTCCGGTCTGTCCATCTCCTGTTTATGAGGGGAGCTCTCACCAAAGCTCTTGGGAATGAGATTAATTCTCTCCTGATTGCCGACATGACCCTTCGTGATGTGCTGTGCTGGGAATAGAAAAGGATTGAGGAGCCCACAGACAGCAAACTGTGTGTTAGCTGTGGTGGATCTAGGATGGGAGAACTCGTAATTCTGCTGTGACCGAGAATCCAGTGTTTCTTGGAGCACGAGGCAGTCTGGTTTTATGTGCTCTAGACCCCAGTCCTAGAGGCACCTGCAAGGTGAAGAGGATCAAGATATTAAGTTTAACTTAATAATTAATTGGGAAGCCAATCACAAAGGAAATAGAAGTCCTTACAGCCCTTGGTTCTCAGGAGATCTTTGATTGTGCCTGCACTTACAGTAATTTCATTTCCTTACCTAGGAAAATTGTGGAAGTGGAGTGGTTTTAAATTTGCCACTGACAAAATTTTAGTTATACTACTTAAAGTTACTTCCTTGTCTGTCTGGTATTTGGGGTTTGGTAGACTGCTTACCGCTAATATCCAGTAGTTTGTTAAAATCTCCTTTGTGTGGTACGTGTTTGGTGTTTGTTGCATTTTCCGGAATATATTTTGAGTGAGCTTGGAAGAATAAAGGGTTCAAGGCCAGGCTGGCGGGCGCTCTGAGCTCTGCTCTCGTGGAAGGTGTGCCTGCCCATGGCAGGGGTGGAATGAGATGAGCTTTAAAATCCCCCTCAATCCAAGCTGTTCCACGATTCTATGGCATGGTTACATTTAAATGGTGGCTGAGCCTGCTCTTGTTTGGTGGCAGTTTTGCTGACCCCCTTGTCTTGTGCTGGGACAGTTCAGTCTCGGGGCACATGTCTGGCTGGTGGCCACAGAGCTCCCTGGCCTGTGCCCAGTGCCTGAGCTGTACTGGGTCCATCTGCCCTGGTAAGAGAGTGACAGCAGTGTGCAACAATCCACAACATTCATAACAAATTCTAAGGAAAAGTGAAATTACCTGGATGCTGAAAAATCCTGACACCCCCCTCTGAACTCTCCCAGTTCACACTGAAGGTTTGGGGATTTGTCCATGTACACATATTTATAAAGGAGAGAGGGGAAAAAGAAAAAAGTGCCCCTCGCCTGGCACGCTGGCACTGCGTTCTCCTGCATTAGCACAGCCCTGATGGGCTGGCCAGGAGCCTGGAAGGAGCAGGCAGCTGCCTGTGGATCCTTCCAGGCTCCGTGCTGGGCAGGGGCCATGCCTGCAGCACAACCTCAGCTGCTCTGGCATCACAGCACAGCAGCTGAACCAGAGTTCGTGTTTAAAAAATGTTTTACTGTTGAATTATAGTTAATTTAAATAAAGTCTAGCTGATCTCCCGTCCCTGCTAGTCTGGGAAAGGCAGATCATGAGCCTTTGAGCGCTGCTCTGCACAGCAGAGCTTGGCTCACGATGAAGGCTGTGGAATCTGTCTCTCTTCCTGCAGTCTGGATCATCCTATAACTTTTTTTTTTACCCATATAATTTTAGAGATTTACTTCTCTATCGGTTCAGTTTTGCTGTATGAAGGCAAAGCACGCGCCTATTTAATTTTCATTGTCTGAACTTCTAGCATACTACTCTCAAGACATTTTAGCTAGACAAAACAGTGATTTAAAACATAAAGCAGCATTTATGGCCTATTTTCCAGTATTTATAAAATTTAGTAAGCATACATGTATGATGAATCATGGTAGTGTCTTCTGCAGACAAAGCTCCCTGGAATAAATATTTGATGCATAGTCAAGCAGAGCTGTGTTTATGCAAAGCAGAAAACACAGATACAAGGGTTTCTGTCTTAAAAGGTAATCCTGAGGTAAAACATTCTGGTTGTTTGTTTTTTGTTTAGTTTTTTTATTTTTAATAGCAGGAGGCAGAGTAAAGAGGATTTTTAAGGAATACAGAACAGGGTTTGTGTTTGCATGCAATAACGCTGATTTTATATTTTGGGGTTGGGAAAAAGCTTGTCTTACAAAATCAGCCCAAATACACATTGCGCTCAAAGCTGTAATAACACCTGGAATATAACGCTTGCTGTGACTTACACCAGGCTGGCTTGAAGGGTACATGCTTCATTGATTTTCAGAGCTTATTGCTTGTAATATTTCTGCAGCAGACTCATTACAACTCATGGCTGTTATCGGGCTCGGAGCAGGCAGCTGTGAGCTGACAATAACATCTGATGCTGCAAACCCCGGCTCGAGAGAGAATCACCCTTCCCAAAGTGGTTATGGAGATCAAACCAGCACTTCTTCCATTTGGAATTCTCTCTCGGTGCTCTCATATAACATTTATACAGTATCTTATTGCTCATCTGAAAGGCTGCTTGTTCCAGTCATAAAGCTCCACATCTGTGCTGCTTTTGTAAGAAAAGAGTTGTGGGGAGGTTGAAAATAAAGTTAGTCGTGCCAGGAGTATTTTAGAGCATAATGTGCAACCTACACCAGGTACCTGGATGTTTATCCTGCACCCAGGTAAATACTAGCAGGGTCTGGGTTTTTTCCTTCTGGACAGTGATTGACTTATTTTTCTACAGCAACAGGATCTGGACTATGATCTACTCAAAAATTGAGCTGAACCTTCTCTTTGCTATAAGAAAAAAGTTCCCCTGAAAGTGAAGCTTCCACTTCAGTTCAATCAGCAAACTGGAGGAGTGAACTGGGTTCTTGTGACCTAATTAATAAGAAAACGCATGTTAAGATAGGGATAGCCATGTAAATCAAAACAATTTGTACCTTAGAAATCTCTCTTGGTCTGGTGCTATGAATTGTTTGGCCCTTGAAGGAAAACGGGTACATATTTAAAACCCTAAATAATAAATATTTGTATAATAGATACATAATTATAACATATACTACGCATGAATAAATATATAAAAAGTATCCAAACTCTATTATTTCTGAAGCATGGCTGTAATTCCTGTTTGTACTGATTGAGGTTCATCTGGTGTTACTCAGCTTGGAAAATGAAGTCAGGTTGGTTTAGACTGCCTTGAATCGATATAATGGAGGGTTATGCATTCTAAGAAGACAAAAAAAATTAGGCAAAAATTTTTCTGGTACTTTTTTCCTACTATTGCAGGTACGATGTTTCCCATTAAATTAAAACTGTCAGTAACAAATTGCTACTTAGATTTAGGATGCCAGAGAACGTATCTGACACAAACAGCAAGAAGGTAAACAGTGCCCACATCAGGGAAATCTATAATGAAGTGGAAATTCCTGAAGGGCTGTCGCAGGCAGGCTCAGTCCCCAGCACACCAATGCAGATCCACCAGAATAATTCCTCCGAGCTTGGTAAGGCATGTGGCACCTTTATGCTGAGAGGCTTGTGCTGGATAACATCCCAAGGCTGCCAGTCCCAGGCTATGCTATTTTCGTGAAGGGGAAAGGATTTTTAGCCCTGGATAGAAATCTGAGAGTTCCTCTCACAAAAATGCTCCTCTCGTTCACCATGCCCTGCAGTGATGTGGGGAGTGAGAGGCAGCAGTAATTCATCAGGGCCAGGAGCTGCCTGTGGGACACAACATCAAGTTGTCTTTGTTTTCCCAGCTCTTAAAAACATGTTTTTGCTTTTAAAAAAGTGATGAAGATTGATACCAGCTGTCAGATCAAGGTGATGTAAAAGCAAGTATTTTGCCTAATTCTCTCATGTTGTTCAGTTACCGAATTTCAGTCCTGGCCCTTTGTTTTCCTACCCTTGAATGTCTCTTATTGCAGCACGGAGTTCTTTGGTACTGCCAGACCTGTGCTGGACCCTGGTGACATTGTCACTCTTTGTCACCTCATTGTTTGAACCGTGATTGTAGATTTGAGTTAACAGACACCTGATGGGTGAAAGCCATGAGCTAACTGGGTTAATTTTTTTACTGCCAAGGCCTCGTCAAAATTCTCTTTACCCAGGAATTTCTGACTGCAGCCACCAGTGCAGACCTGCCTGGTCCTGGCTGTGGTCAGTGATGGGCGGTCACCAAGTGGGTGGCACTTCCTAATCAGTGCTGCAGCAAGGATTTGACAAATCCTCCTGGGTGTTCCAAAACTTTCTCATTTCCACAAGCTTCTTGGAGAGAACAGCTTACCCCATACGTTCATCACTGTGCCAGAAAAGTATGAGCATTTTTAAGTGGTTTTTTTGTAGCTTAGCTGTACAAGATAAAGGTTTGTTTGCACCCTCACAAGTATACCCTCACCTCTGTTTATACACATGCAGATTTATAACATGAGTGCTTTGAAAGTGGAGTGTTCAGGACATACCCATCTATAATGGAATCTTTTTCCTATTAAATTTGATTTCTTTAAGGGAGGAGGGAACTGAAATGTGATTGACATAGTTACTAAATATAACTACCTCTCAGAAGGCACAGTTGTGTCTCTAGTCTGTAATGCCAAGGAAAAGCTCTATGTCAGACTCCAGAGCTGCAAATCATTGCAATCATTTAAGTAAATAGGCTGGTTCTTTCATTATAGAAAGTTTTCTTGCTGAGCTAGATGTACAATATATTTATTTTTTCATGAATATAAGTGTCTGCTACCGATGGCAACAGTCAGCTGTCACTACACTACAAATGCAAATTGAAAACTGATGGTTGAACAATTAAGATCTAGTACACAGATCTTATTGCCACTGGAGGACAGTAATTGAATTCCTATCGCTGTCAGACAGGTTGAAAATTGCTGTAATGAAGAGCATCAGTTTTCTGCTCTACATCTTGTTGTTTCCCAGCCAAGGAGCATTGGTGTTACAGAGGTTCCCACAAATAGATAATTGAATAAAGAGCAACAAATGACAGAGGAATGCTACTTGTCATTAAAGAGGAAAGTAATTAATACTCTTTAGCTTGATTCCCACACGCCTATGAAAGCCAGGGATCTAAAATCATGGTTCTTCCCTCAGTGATCCTGGCTGTGTTGGTGTGCATGCAGAGTGAAATTAGAGCAGACAGCTGTGTACCCAAACGTTGGGTGATACTGTAAATAATTGGATAACTTGATAGGGTTCTTTTTAATACAGAGGAAAATTATGGTTGTGTGACATACGCAAGAGGTTTTGAAATAATAGTTGGTTATAAGTGTGAAAATACATTTTTTACTAGTAGCTCCTTTAAAATGTTTAAGGTGTGCACATTCACATGTGCATGGCATTGTGATTGCAAGAACTCTCTTTGAATAATCTCTGGAGTGGGCAAATAAGGAAAGATTAAATCATTACTTACAATGTGCATCAGTTGGTGCAAAACTCCTGCTTCTTACATAGACATTTCTGCTTCTGGTATTGCAGGAAAAGCTATGAAATAGGGAGATGTCTAATATTTGTTTTCTGAGTTTCTCGTTTGGGGAAGTTGTAGCCCATCATGAGTGTCCTGTGCTGCTCTGTGAAGGAGGATTCCCTGCCAAACCTGAAATCAGTTTTGAACCATTAAAGGTGCCTGGGATGTCCCAGAACCCTTCCTTGGTAATGCCTGCGAGCAGGATTTGCACCAGCTGGGCTGCTCCCTGTGCCAGCAGCTGGACAGGGATGCTCTTCTGCAAACCTCCAAAAACTTTGTGCAGGACTCACTCCGAGCTGTAGCCCACACCTTGGACAGGCAAAGTCAGACTGTGGTAGCGTTTTCTGGGCTGAATGTTTGGAGAGGACAGTTAAGCTCTCTGACAACAGTGGGTCTCGCTCTCAGAAATGCTGCACCCTGCAAGGAAAAAGGGTCACCCACACCATTTCTTCTTGAGGTACACCAGCCTTGATCCTTCTTGACCTAATGCTTGAACAGATGCACGTATGAAGAGCTTGTCTGCTGCTGTAATTTCAGAGAACAATTTGCTTTGGAGATGTCAGCTTTCCTGTAAAAAGGGAATTTTTCGGTAATTTTTCAGCATCTAAGATGGATTGGAGATTCTATCAAGGGGATAGGGCTATTGATGAAGCATTTGGCTGTGAAATCTGTTTGGCCAGGCCTGTCCCTGGTGTGGCAGCAGCCTGGAGCTGTGCCTCAGACAATACAGGTGTGGATCCAGCAGTACAAAAAGAAAGCACCTGCTTCATCTGAGCAGCTACAATTTTTTTTGTTAGACTATGTTATAAATGCCATATGTTGTGAAACTTATTTGAATTTAAAATATTGCTGCTGTGAGTAATTCTCTGTTTAATTT
Source organism: Pardalotus punctatus (assembly GCA_013400915.1). Lineage (NCBI taxonomy): Eukaryota > Metazoa > Chordata > Aves > Passeriformes > Pardalotidae > Pardalotus > Pardalotus punctatus. The sequence continues at coordinate 119,667 of VZTX01023836.1, forward strand.
TCAATTACCCTGCTCAGCGTGATTGTGCACATATTCCAGTATATTAAATGTGAAAAGAAAATGAACATTCTGGAATACGAGCAAGCAAAATGGTGTAATTGTCTGAATAGGCATTTTACAATTTAAAATAGCGCAGTAGAAAAATAAAAATGAGGGTTCTGTACAGCTTTTATATCTATTTTATAACCTTCAGAGGTTCAGCATGTATTCCATATGTGAGTGCATATACTCCACCATAAAAGTAAAGACAAAATGGCAATTTTCCTGCTTGCTCTCTAAGCTACATAGCTCAGACGATGAAGGAAAAGGACTCTTAGCCAGTCCAACAGATATTATTCCTGAGTTTCAGTTATTTTCAGTCTCGTGTAGCATTAATTTCTTACTCTTGTGATCATCAGTGCTCAGAGCTCATTAGTACCCTGGTTGTGGCTGAATTCATTTACTTTGTACCAGCAGTGAATCCTCAACAGAAAATTGCATGATGTTTACTTTGGTTTCCATAGTGGAAGTGTAAATCTATCTGGATGCTGCAGGGTAATTCTATTGTCACATTGAATATTTAGTACTCCTTAATAGAATTCAATGCAGTATTTATTATTTCTGTAGATTCCAGCAGTTGGTGGGACCACGCAGCTCTCATTGCTTCAAGAGCCATTAAATCAAAGCAGAAGAGCACCAGTTCAAAACAGAAGTAGTTTTCTTTAAGGCACTCCGGTTCCATAAACCCTGTGCTGATGCAGAGGTGGTAATGACAAACAGCTTCCTTTTGGCAAAAGCAAACCAATTACAATCTAATAAGTGTTACACCCCAGCAGCTAAATAATTCATGGTATTGGCAGAAAGTTTCTGTTCTATGTCTTTTCAGTCCAATGGAGTGAGATGTAAATAGATCTGAGGAGCAAGATCCATCTCCTCCCTTATTAAGAGGTTATTGTGCATTAATAGAAAAATGTTCCCACACGCAGGGTTTCCCAGTGCATTGTACTATGTGCTTGAGAACCCCATAATCTAGTGCCTCAAATTAAAATGCTCTTTCTTTCATGGACTGGCTTCATCCCTGATGAATACTAAAAGTTTAGGCTTTGCTTCAAGTAACAAAGACCATTTCCTGTACAATGATGAACGATGTACTCAGAGTGGGTCATTTAACAACAAGTTACACACAGACTGTACACTTTTCCAGCCTAATAGTTTTACAACCAGTAATTGCTTGATTTTGGCACCTGACATCTCTCATTGAAAAAGATCTTTGCTCAGGCTGAAAGAATACCAGGATATCTGGAAAGCTCAGCTCTTTCTGGGCTCCTGTCAGCTGTGTAATGTATTCCCAGCTGGTGACACCTACCTTGGCAGCAATGCTTGAGGAATTTAAAGCATGCACCGCCCTTGGGAGGATTCAGCCCATTTGATAAGGGCAGGTGATCTTGTCATCCTTAACTTTAGTGGTATTCTATACCAAAATTAGAATGGACCACATGCAGTAGTAAAAAGTTATCAAGTAAGAAGCCCACTTATCCCAAAAATACTCATTCTTGCTTAGAGCGGTGATTTTCAGTAAAGATCAGAGCAGACAGCTTGTGGTTGCTTTCTCACTGCCCATCTGCACTCACTTAGAATCTTCTGCTTCCCTGGGCACTTTCACATTTTCTGGTGTCTTTGTATTTTCCTGATTCCTGAGCTCTCCAATGATGCACACAGTGGATACACAGGTGAAATTGTCTGATGACACCAGAGGGAAGGTTTGGTATGGAAAATATTTTAAATGCCTGATTGTTGTGCTCCTCATTCTACTTCTAGCACTGAAAGCTATCCTGTGCTAGCCAAACCTTCCTGCTTTATGCTCCTGTGTTGCTTTTTTGCTGGAGAACACCAGAAAACCAAACCAGTAGCAACTGGGGGCTAATTGGTGTGACCTGAAGGATGTCCAGTTCCCGTGGTGTGGCCCAATCTCTGTGAGTAAGACAAACAAATAACCCCCATTACGAAAGGATTTATTTTAACTTCAGTTCATTGGGTTCATTCCATGTTGAAATGACATTTCATGTGGCGAATTCCCACAAGCACTAAGCCAAGCTTGCCTGCAGCTGCCTTGCCAGGAAAGATTTGTGTGATACAAGGTGTGTTGATCAGATGCAGTGCTGGCTGCTATCTGAGGGGGGAAAACCAAACCAGGCACCAAAAGAAATGAGGGTTCCTTCCTGAATATGATATCTTGAATGTCAAAATCGTGTGTCTAAATTCAGGTGGTTTTTTGCTCTAAGCCTAATGACAGATAATCAACCACTTTATTTTCTTATAATAATTCACAAAAAGACTTTAGATTTGGCAGTCTCAAGGTTTTTTTTCTCTTAAATGTATATAGATAACTCTAAAAGGGGGGGGTGGATCTCCTTTTGGAACATTTCTTTGCAAAGAGGAAGACAAAGTCTTGTAGGTTATCCTTACTTCAGCTAGGAAAAAAAGCCATTAATACCCCAAGTTCTCTTTTTTTTTTTTTTTTTTTCCTACCAGATCTTTTTTCTCTAAGGGGAACTCCATCACTGTTTAAAACATGAACAACAGTAGTTTTCAACTTCAATGGGTGTAATTCTTCTTTAAATGTAAAAACATAAAAATCAAAATTCCTGAGGTGTTTTTGTGGTTAGACTGCAGTAAGAGCCACATTTAAAGATAAAGCTGCCAGATCAAACAAACGGATTCAGCTCTCAGTGCTGGATGAGCTCAAATGCTTATTGACATAACTTGATATTGACCCCAGGAGAACAATTAATTAAATGGTCCCAGCAGTGAATGCTGAAAACATTATCAGCCATGGATGTGTCCTTGTTCTGTGTTCGGTCTAATCAGCACAGAGAGCAGCTAAGTAAATATTGTTATCTTCACCACCTTTGTCTCAGTTAAAAAACATGTGAAAAGCTCTGCTGTGGTTTTCTCCATCACGGGTCATTCTGAGAAAGGTTTTAAAATTCATATTTAAAGCCAAATTCACTTTTGCCATGTGTGTAAAACCACCGACATCACTGCCAGCATTGATATGAAGGAATGAGTGAGATCCCTTCTTGTAGTAGATGTGTCCATTGGTTTTGTGATCAGGAAAACTAACATTCAGATTGACTGCCACTATGAATTAATTCCACAATAATCCTTGAGTTTTACTGAACATTTTAGTTCTAATTCTTTTTGCTATAGTCTGACTGACAGGCTGAGGTGGGTTCACAATTGCTAAAAGAATCTGTTGCACGCAGGTAATGTTTTTTGTTGAGATGAAAAGTGGTGTTATCCCATGGAATTTTTCTCAATGGTCAGAAATGCTCCCCCAGGAGACGCTGGGTGAACTGGGCTCCTACAGATGGAAGCATTTCAGAGCTTCCCCAGCTGTGGTGGCATTAACTCTGCAACTGTTGAATGAGGCATGCAGGAGGTATTATACCTTATTTTGAACCATTTTTAAGTACAAAGCTTTAAAAAGCAATCTGTGCTGTGTTTCCAGTCACCTATCTTCTCAATTTCCCCGTTTTCCAAGTTTCCTGGGTGTTTTAGAGCCTTTCCCAGCAGTGACCTCAGGCAGGGTCAGAAGGAGGACACGAGTTCCTAAAATTTAATGGGAAAAAACCAAAGCCAACACCACAAAGCCACCCCTAGATCTGTTATCTGTGAGTGAAATGAGAACAGTGTTTATTGTATGATAGTCTGGCACATCCTGTTCCATGTCCTGAGCGCCTGTGTTGTGCCTGCAAGACATTTCTGAAGGGAGCGGTGCCCCAGGCACGAGGTGTCTTGGACAGTCAGCAGCCAGCGGAGCTGCTGGTGGGGCAGGGGGGCCGTGTCAGTCCTGCTGTGACAGCAAGGACATCGTGATGCTTCTGTCACTGGTAATTAACTTGGAAAGTCAGGGGCTGTTGGTAAAGGCGCTTGCTTGGCCTGGCACTGAGCTGCCCGAGTGGTCCAGAGGCAAACAAGAACTCGTGTCTGATGCTCACAGCAATCCTGCATCCCTGTCCTTCCCTAGAGGGAAGCAGGGCTGGAGTGTGCCATGTGCTGGCTCCTCTGTACGGGGGGCAGGGAAGGGTCCTGTGCCAAAAGCACTGTCATCCTTTGGGCCATGGCAGAGTGGGATGTTTTTCCCAGCTGCCAACCTCTCTCTGCCCTGCCAGTCTCTGTTAGCTGCTACCTCTGCCAACAGCCAGTCCTGCTTCCTTGCCCCAGCAATAGCTGCAAAATTAACATTTGCATATCCCAAACAGCTTGCAGGGATTTAGCAGTGTAATTTCTTCTGACATTAGTGGAAGATGCATGATTAAAACTTAGCTCAGTGGCCTGACATTGTCCCTGTGGTGTTTTCACCTTACCCTGGCACCAGCAATGCCTCGGCATGGCTGGGGCTCTCAGAGGCAGATGGGTTTGAGGGAAAGTGGCCTCCTACTTCTGCTCTTCACAGAGATTTCTTATCCTGCTTGCTCTGGACACACTGAGCAGGAGAATCCCTTTGCAAAATGATAATTAACGAAGCAGGAAGAGCTGTGAGAAGGAAGATGGATGAAGGGGAAGGTAGAGGAGGAAGGACTGGCAGAGCTTGAATTGTGGTTCCTTGATTTTAATCTGTCCTAGCTTAATTCTGTCTGCTCTAGCATACATTTCCAGTGAACTGCAGCACATGCTGTGTGGCCACCTCCCCAAACAACTGTGGTTAGCCAGAGAAAAGCTGCATCATTTCTAAGGCTTTACCCTTTCATCTATATTTTTCATAAATACAGAGTGAGCAGTCAACAGGGAATTCAGAAGCATCAGGACAGCTCACAAGAAAGATAAAATAATTGTCCCAAAACAACTCAGCTCCTGTTTCCACTCATATGAAAAGTGCTTGTATACTTCTTTGGGGGGAAATAAGAGTCTTTCAGCTGCCTCCTGTTCCTGGGAAATATGTGCTGCTGCTGCTGCCCCAGGGGCTGTTCACAGTAGTTTCCTGTCATTATAAAGAACAGGCAACACAATTCTGAGGAAAACTCAGAGAGGATGGATACTCTTTGCTCTCTTGAAAGAAAAAAATCCAGGACTTTGAAATACCTCATTCCCAAGAAGCATTTTGATTTAAAATTTGGTCTTTTGATGTAATTCAGATTTCAGGAAGAAGTTTTTTCCTAAAAAGAACATAGGAAAAAAAATCTCCAAGTAATTTTTTTCTCATCACTCAGTAATAAAATGAATGTTACCACTGTTTCTGATTTTGAAGGAGAACTGTAAATCTGTAGTTATGAGTGTTGCAAGCACTGTGTATGTTATTAACTGTCTGTAATAGAACCCGTCTATTTTATATTTTTGAAAGGCAGTCCCTTTGCTCCCATCACATCATCATAGTAAAAGTAATTTCAGGGTTAATATTTGTAGTTGTAGGAGGATGAGGAACAGGAGGGTTTCCCTCGTGGCTTTTAACTCTACAGCACCACATCCTCCTGAGGAAAAGGCACTTTGTGCCTAGACCAGCTCAGGAGGGGGTAGGCAAGAGGAATTCAAAAGTTGGTTTTGGGTTTTTCCCATCTTGAGGAGCATTCAGCTGCTCCCTGTCTCAAAGGTCTCTGCACCACCTGCCTGGTGATGTGTGTGACAAATTTCCGTACGTCCCTGAGGACATAAAAGTGCCCTTGTCTTCCCCACCTGGACTGCAGTGGAGGTGTCACCTGCAGCTCCCCCCTGCCACCACCCAGGGCTGTCACATTCCTGTCTGTTCTGTCTGGTTCCTCTGATATATTGGCTAAAATGGGAGGGAGAGTGGAGTGCAGTTTGTGATGCAAAGTGAGGCATTCATTTTTAGAATAAAGCTTCAGAATATTTCAAGTCAATTAATTGTTCTATTCTTCCTCCACACAGTTATTCAATACAACCATGTTGATTTATCAGGGGACGAAGGAAAAGTAGTAAAAATGCTTGGGAGAAAAAAAAAAAGACAAAATGCAATGTACTGAATCATAAGATTAATCTAAGGACACAATAGATTTCATCAGTTAGAGACAAACTTTTTGTCAAAATATCTTGCTGCCTTTTTTCCCTTATTATAATAGAATATTTGTGTTTAATTATCTGTAGTGATAAGTGAGATCTTGGAGTGCTATTAGAGAGAAATTATTAAATTTTGCATTTACCCAGTAAGGAGATAATGATACCAATTTCATGTACAAGTTCCAGTTTTGTAGCCCTTTCTCACTAGAACAATAACCCAGGAGCATTTCAGAATCTTCCTTTAGCTTTACACCATCCGCTGTAACATGCTAAATGAGCAATCATTTCCAGAGATAACAAATTATCCAGCATAAAGCACTGGAGCAGAACAGAGCGTTGGCAGTGGTGTTCTGGCTGGTTAAACAAAGGACAGGTTAAGATGTTGGCATGGAAGAATGTATTTAAAATGTATTCACAGCACCATAGCTCTCACAGACTGATGATTGTTCACGGTGACTTCTCTTCCAGAAGTCACTTCTTGCTTCTCTCTCACAGCATGCAACCATATTTTTTTAAAATTTTTTTTAACGGTGTGGTGGTCCCACAGGCAGCATTCTGGACACTCTGAGCTATAACTGGCTCCTTCACTTGGAAGTAAAAAAAAATACCAACCAATTATTCCCTGGTCTGCACAGGCTGGAATGGCAGCTTTAAAGAATTTGGCATGTTCTGAGGTGGAAGGTGAGGTGTGCAGTATTCCAGGTGCCTGGCAACCATCGAAGGTCAGGCTCTCACTTGTGCAGTCATATTTTAGGACAGGTAAAAAAGTGTTTGAGTTGAGGGATCACAGCTCTGCTCCTCAGTATCCTCAGACTGGGTTGTTTCACCAGTTAAGACACACCCACTTGTGAGACAGCTACTCCTTGGAAAACAACAGAGGCTAATTTTTTTAACTGTGAAGCAAACTGTCACAGTTTGGGTTCCTCCCACCCTTCCAATCACAACACATTGTATTAGTTCAGGCGTGATTCACACACTGAATGTTTATCAGCTCCCTGTGAGTGTGTTTTACTGAAACAAGCTTTGACAGTTGCTAAAGATTTTCAGTCTTAAAAATACATTCCTTGTGATTCAGACTGTCCCTAGGCTTATTAGAACAGCAGAGCAATATTTGTGTCTTGAGATAACCTGGGCAAGAGGTGCTTTCCTCTGAGGAAGCAACTCAATCTGCTAAAACTTATTTCAGAGAAATACCCAAACAAATAATATGTTTGGGAAACAACACCAAGAGGTTTTATTGGACTGAGTTACTGCTCTGGAAATGCTAAATGAAAGCAGAACTCTGACTCAAACCTGAAGGTTGGGGTTAAACCTCTCTGGATCCTGGGAGGCCGGAGAAAGGTTTGCTCTGGCTTGGGAAACTGTCCAGGCAGGAGGCTTTTAGCCTACCAAAAGGACTTATTTTCATGTGTTCATTTTCTTTTGCTCCTTCTGTCAGAAACTTCCATATTTTCTCCCACTGTATTGTGTCTGGCTGCTGGAGGAACTGCCCAGGCCATCTGGAAAGCAGATTTCACATTTCATTTTATAGCAAAAGGTGAGGGCATTGTAATTCATGCAATTCTTGTTGAAGAGTTGAGTGCTTGAGTTCTGTTTGTATATATCTGTACATATAAATTCTACAGCCGTACATAAACCACTCCTGCAGTTTCCTATAGTCCCAACACCCTTTCTGGAGAACTTGTGTCCATCTCCCTCTTTCCTTGTTTTAAGCTAGGAGATCTTTGGGGCAGTGATTTTTCTCATGGTGGCATCGTGTGTTCCCAAGTATAATACAGGAACCAAAGCTCTGTTTTCTGGTAAAACTTAAAGGGTAATGAAGATAACAACATTGGAAGGATAACAACATTTCTCCTTATCCTTTTTCCACCCTCTTGTGAAGTTCTTATGGCCACCCATTGCTCTGATGCTCCTGTGAGTTTTGCTGGCAGAAGTGATTTCGCATAGCTGCTCTGCCCCAGGCTGCCACTCTGGCTTTGTGGATCCCTTCCAGAGCAGTAAGATGAGAATCCAAGTAGGATCAGCCATTTGTAGGCAGTGGCTCAGGCCTGAATTTGAAGGGAAATGTTCACAAATGTAAGCTGAGATGTGTGTTAAACTCTCCCAAGGTCTGACTGTCAGCACTGTGGAGCCTTTTACATATTAATCAGTGTCAGATGAGGTGATCTCCTGGTCTCAGGAGGGTGAATGCAAGTCTGAAATTTAGTAATTCCCTCTCAACACCTAGCAGAATATTGTAAAGACCATGGATAAGAAATTCATTTGGCATAAATTGAAAAGTTAATCAACCGGTCTTGCGGTTTTGTGCTGTGAATTCCCCCTGTTGTAGTACTGGCCACTTACTTAAAAAGTGGACTTGATGATACCTGTGGGTCCCTTCCAGCTTGGAATGTTCTGTGAATCTATGAATTGTGTCCACCCAAAATAGGTGATAAGACCTGCAGGTCTGTGGGGTTACAGAATCCATTCTGGACCAGCAATGCACCTCTTGCATCCCATGGATCCTTATCTCAGTAGCCAACTCCAATTCCTGGGTCCTGTAATGGGATAAGCTTTCACAGAAAAAGGTTTTCATTGTCAAAAATCTATTTTTTTACTCTGTACATCTACCTGTTACAAAATATCACTCTGAAAAGAATAAAATCCCTTTAAATCCCAAATGCTACTGCATTATTGACAGCCAGAACTCCTAAGTCACCCGTCACCTAAGAAGATTTTTGTTTTGAGATGAATGTCTTTCACTCCTTTGTATTAGTTTGTGTATGGAAATCAGTACAAAGTTTCAAAAATAGCTGTTAAATCACAGATTAATAGGTTTCCACTTCTCTCTGCAGTGCTGCAATTAATGTTCTTTCTGGACTTGTAAGAGGCTGAGCTCAGCATGTTTCTGTTGAGAGGGGCACACCCCGGTGATCAAGGTTTAATTTTAACTAACATGATGCTAATGAGCCATTACTCCTCCATGGAGAATTGGAAGTAGAAGAGAGAATAAGGAAAAGTGATACAGGATCCTTCAGCTAAATATAGTGTGGACTTGGTCCATTGAACTGGAGTGTGCAAACAATGAGTACAGAGATCCAAAAGATGTGACAGCTTCTGTTCTCTGCAGTATTAACACCAACAGCTTTGTCTCAGCAACATACGAAATTTAGTGCTAATAGCAAATGAGTCACTGAAGTAATGTATTCTAGAACTGAAGAAATTTTAAAATGTAGATTTTCAACAGAGGGTAACACAATAGAAGATGTGTCAGGGAAGAGCAGGGAAATACTGCTGCACACATCCTATATTCTGAAATCACATATGCTAGATAATAAATTTTCATTTTCATCCATATCTCCAAAAACTAGCAAAATAAAAACACATTTATAGATACATGGGGCTAAAAGGGGCATAAAGTTCAAGCACCAGGTTGGGACTATAAATCCTGCCTTGTACTACTTTGAGAATTTTTTATAAATGTTCATGTTGAGATTGAAACATCTATAACTTTGTACACTTTCCTTGGTAAAAATCCCATATGATGATATAGAAGCCACTAGAAAATAATAAAGACAATATAACGTGGCCTGTTTCAGACTAGAAGACCTTGCTACTTGCTAGCAGATAACACTATCATGATCAAGCGGATCTAATAATTAGTTTAAACAGGATTAAATGTGTTGTAACAATATCTCAGCCCCAGTCCTAAAGACAAGGTTGTGAATATGATCTGCTGAACTCATCAGTCTCTTGTCAAAGATGAAAAGTCCTCTGTGCTTGCAGGAGAAAACTGTTAATGTACAAATCACAGAGCTGGACTTCCCATACCAGCAATATCCTCATCAGATCTGTTGTAAACCTTTTTGGCAGAGGGAGTTGCTGTGAATTTCTGACTGCACTAGCCCTGCCAGCCTTACCACACAAGGAACTGCCAGGGACAGAAAAGTTCTCCTTTCCTGCTCTTTCTATGACAAGATGCGGAGGGCAGGGTAAATAAAGAGGGGGGGACAGGAGTTGAAATAACATTTACTGGCACTTTTTGGTGTAGGTTTGAATCTGCTTAGGTAAGAAATCAGTTATGAAACAGTTGGCGTTTGCTGCATAACCATCGCATGAGCTGCTCTGGTCAGGGGCTTTCATCAACTGCTCCCCAGGGCTCCTCGGGCTTTGCTCTTCTCCTTCAGAGCTGGGTCACTCTGTCACTCCCCTGAAGAAAGGTGCTCCCAGTTCAGGAAAACAGAGACTCTGTTGGAGGAATGATGCAGATCTTCATCTTGCCTTTGCACTCTGCAAAGTCTGTGCTGTGTCTGGAGACTGCAGCAGCTGCTCTTCTCAGAGAGAGCTGTAACAACCAGTGTCTGTGTTGCCCTGAAGAGGCTGCTGTTATGAAGTAGAGTGCTTTGCATTTGCACTTTGTTTTGGGGTGTGATGGAGAGTGAGGAAGTGTCTTCTGTTATTTCATTTCAGTGTATCTTCCTTTTCCTTGCAGGAGCTCATAGAATAGTCTGCACTGACTTTTAAGACTTGTCCTTGCTTGGCTTTCTCCTGCTGCAAATGTCCTTAGTCATGAAAGATAAAAGCTTCTCTGAAATATATTAAACTATTCAAACCTTATTACATGTTTTCTTCCCTCTAGCTGGAGATTTTTAGTATTGAATATACAATGCATCACCACATGTAGATCTGTAGACTCTTGCTGGTGGTGGGAATGAGTTGAATTGTCTTTTCTTGGTAAAATGAGAGAAAAACGGGGCACCTAAAGACCCAGCCCAGAGTGCGTATGCTGTGCTGGTAGACTACTGAGTACTTACTGATTTCTGTGAAAACAATATTTCTTTGAATAGAACAAAAACTGATCAATGTGGGAGAAGATTCTGCACTTTGCAGGGATAAAGTCTGCACTGAGAGCTCTGTGTGCACTGCTGGCTGGTTCCTTGGGGATGACCACCCTCGAGACAAGCAGACCCTGATGAAAACCCCATGTCTTTGAGATCCAACACTTAGTGAAGCATCTTGTCACAACTTCCCTGCCAGCACAGGAGGGGTCCCATGTGCTTCCCACACAAGCAGGATGTCCACAAGGACAGGGGCACTCAACAAAAAACACCACTGGGTATCTGTCTAATGAGTCCTTCTGGTCTTCTGCTGGCCTAAAATGTAATGGTGCCAAAAGAGTGGTACAGTCAGGAGAATTTTCCTGGGTGTAAGAACATGTTGTTCAATACAAATGTTCCTGCATGAGAAAGCAGAGGAAAGAAATGGACCCAGAGTTTACAAAGAAGCTGGAAGGAGCTCCCTGTTAAAGAACAGTGCAGAAGAGGCTGGGAGAGCAAGGCCTTTCTGTCCAGGTACAGAAGGACAAGTGCATGCTACCTTGAGCAGCTCAAAAGCAAAAAACACCCCACCCCCCCTAAATAAAACCCCAAAACCCAAACTTGCAAACAAAAAAATCCAACAACTATTCAGCTTTAAGCCTTGCCCACACTGCTCAGCAAAGCTGGCAGACCACAGGTTGGTTTCATGCCTTGCCACCCAGGGTTAGCCTGCTCTCCTGGAAGGATCACCTGCATCCTGAGTAACTGCTCTTACTAAAGAAAATGTCATTTTTGCTGAGTTTCTTCTTTATGCCCTAGTTTCCACTTAAGAGTACCAGCCATTCAGAAGGGAAAGCCTCTGTATTTCCCCCCATTTCAAGTGACATCATTATATCTGGATATTTTGTGCTCTTTGATATTTTTAATGAATAATGCTTGAAAAGACTGCTGGCTCTGGCTATTGTGTGAAGCAGTATCTGGGACTGACATTAGCAAAAGAGCTCTCAGTCCAATTCAGGAGTGATATTGCTGATGTGCCTTTCACAGAAGGTGTTTTATCCCTTATTCTTACCTTCAGATTGATGGATTTGCTGGGATTATTCCCTCTGGGCTAATAGCTACAATTTCTTTGTACATAGAAAATTTAAAAGGAGTAGTACATTTGATTGATTTGTTCAGGAACTAGGTGTGATTTTTGTGAATACATTTGAAGTGTCAGATGTTGAAAGCTTATTGGGAGTTTAACTGCTGAGCTGCACTGAGGTTTGACTTTAGGACTGAGGGTCAGTGGAATCAGTAGGTTCACACAACTGGCTAAAGGCTCACAAAGCAATGCAGCCCTGGCGAGTCAGCTTCCACCTGATTTTGCTCATGGCTGAATTTTTACCTTCTTCCTGCTGCCAGACATTCCTCCCTGTGAACAACCGTGCAAATAACTCAAACTGACCTTTGAGATGAACCAAGTTCTCTTGAGAAATTGTGTCTGCCCCACCCCTGGAAGTGTTCAAGGCCAGGCTGGATGGGGCTTGGAGCAGCCTGGGATAGTGGAAGGTGTCCCTGGCCATGGCAGGAGGGCTGGTCTAGGTGATCCTTGAAGGTCCCTTCAAACCCAAACCTTTCTGTCAGCCCATGTAACTTAAGATTTTAAAGAAAAGTTGTTACTTCTCTCAAACTTGGTCTCCTTGTACCCATGGTACCCATGAGAGACTGGGTATACCTGCCCAGCCTGTAGTCATACAAACATCTTGGTAAGGACTTAATTTGGGTAGAAATTTCATTTTGGTGGACTTGTGAGCTGGGGTGACAACCATCAGCCTTGAGGGGCCTGCCTGGCTTCTGTCCCACAGGTGTGTGTGGAGGTGATGGACTCAGGGTTGATTTACTCCTGGTGATGGACTCGGGGTTGATTTACTCCTGGTGATGGACTCGGGGTTGATTTACTCCTGGTGATGGACTCGGGGTTGATTTACTCCTGGTGATGGACTCGGGGTTGATTTACTCCTGGTGATGGACTCGGGGTTGATTTACTCCTGGTGATGGACTCGGGGTTGATTTACTCCTGGTGATGGACTCGGGGTTGATTTACCCCTGGTGATGGACTCAGGGTTGATTTACTCCTGGTGATGGACTCAAGGTCAATTTACTCCTGGGGAGACCTGGCCTTGGATTATTCACTCACCTGTGAGTCTTCCCATCTTGACAGCCTGTCTGTTCACTGCTCAGTTTTCTTTCTAATTTTTCCCTGGGTAATTTTTCACTGTTGTTTTTCTCACTTAACCTGAATGTTAAAGCAAAGACTTTCAAGGAATGATGTAGTATGCTTGACTGTGTCTTGGGACAGAAGAATAGGCTAGCTATAGTTTTTAAAATACTTCCTCACCCCATCCTTTGTCATTCCATGAGTTTAAGACAAAACTGCAATTTCACTAAGACTCTTCATGGGTCAGTGAAAAATGCATTGAATTCCCCATCTTCCCTTGCAAGAATAAGCATTAAGCTGTGAAATGTCACATCCTTATTAGAATGCCCGGACCAATACTGTCTCTTTCAATATTTTCATGACAGACAGACATGGAGTAATTATTTTTCAGAAAACATACTTGTTACAAAAACATCCCTCAATCCTTAAAACCAAGAAACCCTCCAGCGAGTCACTCAGTTACCAGTGGCTTTATATTAAATAATTATCAATTATATCCCAGTATCACCAACCGTGACATAGTCTTTGATATGCGAGGACAGTGAGGGAAACACTGTAAGAGAAGCTGGACCAAAACATTTTCCAGTTTATATTGCAAATCTGCAGCTGAGGACAGAAGTGTGGCTATGTGCCTACACGTGTGTCATGTCATTAAAAGTTTCCATTGTTTATTATAACAGGTATTGCTATATAAATCTGCAATTAATCACGATCTATTTTGTGCTGTTACTTGTTTGTCCCTTCTTACAGGCATGTTATGCCCATATCCTGTATTTTTAGCTTTTATGTAGCCCATTTTATGTGTGTAATACCAGAATAGATTAGGAACTGCAGATCTGTGCAGAAGGGCCAAGTGCAGAGCTAACACCACGGCCGTTTTCTGTCACTGCCGTGTTTCTGTCCTGACACTTCTCTTTCAGGGTTGTACCAGATCAACCTGTCTTGAGGAATCTGTTATCTTTTCATTCCTGTCCATAATTGCTATAACTTGGGATGAATGAGGTTAGTACTTCCAGGTAATTGTCCTACAATAGCTTTCTTCATAGTGCTCTTTCTAGATTTTTTTTCTTTGATTGCTTTCTGAATTAAAGCCACTTTAAACACCTGCTCTTCAGCTAGTTGTGATTTAGCAGTGAGATTCACTCTAGCTTTTGCAAATCTTTTTGCTTCTCCTTGGAAGCACTTACCTTCAATTCTAGGCTCCTACAGCATCAATCTTTCACACAAGGCAGTGCCTCTCTCCCTGAAAGAAATGCCTGCTTTTTACTCAAGGAATCCACCTAGGGAGATCAAAAAAGGGTTTGGCAGTTTTTGGCAAGAGGTCTTGAGGGCATCCAGCTGAGAACTCCCGTGCTAAGAGTGGGAAGAGAGGTTCATCTGACAGGGCTGTGGGGAGCTCAGAGGGGAGGGGAGGGGAGGAATCTCCGCCTGCAGGCTGCTGCTGCTCCAGCTGCTCAGACACGGAGGTGTCTGAGCTGCAGACAATCAAGCACATTCACATTCACAGCGCTGGTTGAGAGGCAGAAAAGGGTGTTTTTCAAGAATCAGTCGCGTCTGCCACCTACATTTGCACTCTCCAAATTCCAGGAAATAGATTAATTCAAACTTTGCTGATAGGTAGCAAGAGACAAGCCCGTGTTACGATGCATGGAGCAGGGGGAGCGGATGCCATCCTCATTTATAGCAAGGAGAAGAATAAAAGAAATATCTCCACAAATTAAAAAATGAGGAAGAAAGGACATACCAAACGCAAGCTCCTCTGATCGTGGGCCAGCCAGGAGCACAAGAGCTGTGGGTAGAGAGGTTTGCACCCTTGCTGAGGATCCCCATGGCCAGAGGGATGAGAGCAGAAGCACGGAGGGAGCTGAGGGTTGTCTGCAGGTGATATTCTACAGGAGTGAAGAGGTGCCAAATGTGACAGCACCGGAGCCTTCCCCTTGTGAGTCGCATCCCCTCCATGCAAGGAGTAAAAATTCCATTCTGAGCTGAGGAATTTCCCCCTCTTATTGTGTGAGAAAAACAGGACTCAAAAGCTTTTCTAGTCACGGAGACACTTCCCTTGGTCCATCTTCCTTCAGGAGCATCCTGGCCATGGAAAACTGAATTGTTGCTGAGCCCATAGCAATGAACTGTGATTGTTGCTGCTTGTTCTCTTGCCTTGTGCTGCCTCTTCAGTGTATCTTGACTGTCATTCGTGAGCTTTGCTTCTGTTTTCCTGGCAATCATCATGCCAATTATTCATCCCTTTCATGCATATTGCACACATTCCTAAACTCACAAAACAAGACACCTCGGTGAAGTGAATAGGAGGCATGTAGGTAGGTCCTGTTCTGCATCGTGCTCCTGAATATTTACAAGGTAATTTGGAAATGAAACATAAGTGCAGCTCACTAATGACTTATAGCTCAATGTTTCCTCATGGATATATACTTATGGATACATATTCTGCCTGTTGATCACTAAGGAAACATGTCATGTGCAGGGCGGATCAGCACAGCAAGATTGGAATGTAAATAAGGAAGATTATTAGAAGTCGTCTTTATTTAAAACAAATAGAAGCAAAACTTCTCATTAGAAAAAAACCCAAAACCAAGCAACACCAAACATTCTTTTCCCTACAGATGAGGTTTCTTTTTAGTTTCAACTTTTCTGATAGAAAAATAAAATAAGAGGGAAGTTTTTGTAGCCGTTACTCTCTCCAGGGGAGAGTGCTTCAGAGAAGTTTTACCAGAATGAGCTATTAATGAGACATTTGCCTCAAATTCCCTTTCTCCTTTCCTGAAGAGACTTTATTCTCTCATCCCTAGCCCTATGAAATAAGACAAAACACAATCACAAATACAAGATAAAAACCACAGCATCAATAATCCAGGATCTGCCTCAGTCATGGCAAAACTCCTGCTGGCAGATGCAGAGTGACTCCAGTGACCTCTTGAGCCGCGTCTGCATCGAAGGTGCGTGGGAGCTGCTCCTTCATTATGGAGCAGATCAGAGAGATGATATGAAAACCTCCCCTGCAGCAGTTGCCTGCTCAAAGAGGAGACGAGGTAAGAGCTGTCTGGTCTGTGTCTTCCTTTTTAGACTTCTTCATGGTGCTGAACTCAGTGTTCTGGAAAACCTCTAGGCACCCTTCACTCTGCATTACGTTTCTTGTCACTGAGTTCCGCAGCTCCTTGATCTGCAGCCCCGTCAGGATTTTGTGAGACAACCCTGGGACTCTGCCAGCTGCCCTCTGAGGCCATCCTGCCATGGAGCAGCTGAGGTAAAACTCCTCGGGGCAGAAACTTGTCCTGTCTGACCTTGGCATGGTTGTGGAACAACACTAGGGACTGGTGGGATTGTTCCTGATCATCCACCAACTTTGTGCCAAAAATTACGTCTAAGGGCGTGTGGGGGCTGTTTTTGGTAAAGAAGCAGAGAGGAATGGTCTAAACTAAAGGTGAGCTAAAGGCCACCTGGTCCTGTCCCCACAGCAGCCCAGCACTGCACAGGCTCAGCACCAGCTCCTTCGAAGCTGCAGCTGCCACTCCATGGGCTCTGCCAAGACAGCGCCGTCCTTGGCGGGCAGAGATGTGCCTTGTACCCCTGCAAAATAAATTATTCAGTGCCTCTGAGAGGGATTCAGGTGTCAAATCAGCCATGTGAAGCACTGTCCAAAGGAGGCTCCTGCCAAGGGTAAAGCAGCAATCCTTTGCTTCAGGAAACGGAGCCATCTGTGCTGGCCAGGGCCATGTCCCTTCAAATACCAGGGGTTGACCCGGGGTGACTCAGCCTCTCCCTCACTCCTGGGCGCTCCTTGAATTTTTTCTTGGCTCTCTTCTTTCCCTCTAATAGAGAAGTAGACCACCTCCCTAAGATGATAAATAAATAAATAAATTTACTGTGTACTCTACCTGTGTAGCAGCCGCAGCAGCACTGTGGGAGATGTTATTTACATGAACTTCATTAATATTTATAGTCACATTTATAGCTTTGTTCAGCAGGAGGCTTGATCAAGTCAGTAGCATGTCTGGAGATCGGTCTTTGGTATACTACTTTTAATGAGAATAATTTGCATTTAATAAAGTGCCTGAGGTAAAAAATTTCAATCCAGATTTGATTTTTCTTGATATTTGGGGAAATATTTGGATTAGTGGTTTGATTCCACATCCATTTTTACTTGCAGTGATGGAATGAAAACAGACATCTGAATCCAAAGACAGGCTGGCAAGAACAACATGAAAAATATGCCAAAAAATAAAAGGGGAATTTTTCCTTGCAGTCTCTATTATATGGGTGATGAATAATTAGAGTTGGACCCTGGTTGTTTTGCGTGTCTGCCTTTCTCTTTGTCATAACCCCTGGAGATAACTGTGATGGGTAGTTGGAAAATCCTGGGGTCATCCTCTGGCACCTTTAAAATAAGGTTTACCTGTGAAATTCACTTTTCTCTCCCCACAACTATTTGTGCTCAGGCTTCTCTGGTCTCTAAGTGTTCTAATTTCACCTGTGTCTGTTTGTGTGACTTCATGGAGACACTGTTCAGAAACAGGCACATTTCAGGACCAGTCCTACAAAGACATCCTTCTGCCACTGCAAAAAGCACCATATTCACTTTGCTGCAGTTATTTATAGGCCCAAGCCTCTCCACAAAAAATGTTGAAAGGCCAAGGAGTTAAGAGATGCAGAGTGACTTCCGCTGAAGATGGTGAACAGAAATAGATGCAGGAATAAAGCACATCAGAAACTGCTCTCCCTCCTCCTGACCTCTGGGTAATTTGAGGGAAGGGATTTATATTCTTTTTGTTCTGTTCTATGGGCAAAGACATAGAAATACACTATATCTAATTATATGCCTCACTGTTTCTCATTTTGTAGCTTTGTGATTTGTTTTAGCCCCAAAATACTTTTCCCCTAAAAGAATTAGTGTTCTACCAGCAAAAGCTTTTACCTGGGCAGGTGTATGGCCAGGCCATGTCTGCAGTGGGATCACCCTGCTGGTGGTTATTCATCAGGAGCACCAAAGTGTGACCTTTGTGGATGGTATTGCTGAGGAATTCACAATCTGTGTATCATTGGCAATGCTAAATCACTGCACACCCTGAATCCTTCGTGCTACCTGTGGCTCCCACGCATCATTTGAGTGTTGGTACTGCACATTCCACAGAGCAACCTGCTGGGGCAGAAGATGCCCAAGTTCCAGCTCTTGCTTTATCTTTGGCTACATAATTTCATTTTTTTGAGGTTTAAGCCAGCTGCTTTGCCATAAAGTAAGATATGACAAGGGCTTGCATGTTTTATTATACTCATCATGAGCCATAACCTTTTGGATGTACAGTTACCTCTAGCCATTCCCAGATGGTTGCTGAGTAGCCATCTCATAGCATAAATGTTACAATAACTTTGCTAAAAAAAATACAGCCAAACTCAGTGTGTATGCT
>VZTX01023839.1:0-15296 GCA_013400915.1 Pardalotus punctatus
GGCCGCGCCCACGTGACCGCGCCGGCCAATGGGGGCGGAGGGCGGGGCCGCCCGGGGCGGGGGCCTGAGGGGCGTGAGGGGCGGCCGAGCCCCCGGCCGAGCGGTGCGCGCTGTGTCGCGACTCACCCCGCCTGGCGCGATACTCCCTGGCGAGGGCGGGCCTCGGCACCCTCTTCTCTCTTCCCTGTTCGCTTCCCCCTCCCGGCGGCGGTGATGACGCACGTCCGGCGCGGTCCGTGCACAGGGCCCGCCCCCGCAGTCATGCCCGCCGGCGTGCCCTGGTCCGTCTATCTGCGGGGGCTGTCGGCCAGCATGCTGGCCATGTTCGCGGGGGCCGAGGTCGTGCACAGGTACTACAGGCCTGACCTTGTAAGTGCTCGGAGGGTCTCGGTCGCTGGTAGCACGTGGTGCGGGGTGGGGGTCTGCTGGAGAGGCTGTGCCTCGGAAAGGTCTCTGGCTTGGCGGTGGGCAGGGATCAGCCTCTACAGAGGCCCTGCCCAGCAGCCAGGGGTTCACCGTGTCCGGGTCTGGGCTCCTCAGTACAAGAAAGACAAGGAGCTCCTGGAGCGGGTCCGGTGGAGGGTCACAAAGAGGATGCAGGGTCTGGAGCGTCTCTTAGGAGAGATGACTGAGAGGGATCTCATTAATGCTTACGAAACCTCAAAGGTGGGTGCCACGAGGATGGTGCCAGACTTCAGTGATGCCCAGCGACAGGATGAAGGGCAAAGGCCACAAACTAAAACATAGGACGTTTCACCTTAATATGAGGAAGACTTCTTTCCACTGAGGGTGGCAGAGCACTGGAACAGCTGCCCGGAGAGGTCATGGAGTCTCCCTCTCTGGACACATTCCAAACCCACCTGGACTCGTTCTTGTGTGACCTGCTCTAGGTGACTCTGCTTGGCAGGAGGCTTGGACTGGATGATCTCCAGAGGTCCCTTCCAACCCTAACAATTCTGTGACTTCTCTGGGGAGTTGCTTCCATTCTGGCGACATGGTACCACCTGTCCAGAAGGGGTTTCTGCTGTGGGCACCTGGGTTTTGAAAAGAGCGTGCAAAAGCAGCGAGAAGGGGCTGTACTAGGTTTAAGTATTCTCTGTTTCCTCCAGTAATGGAAATGAAGACGACCAAAAGTTGACATTAGAAATGACGACAGACAAGGCTGTCAAAATTGCAGTCACAGGACTAAACTCTAAGTGAGACCTTCCACCAGGGATAATAATGGTTGGTTTAGCCTCTTGGAGGCCTGGCTTGGAAGCTTTCTCCCATCGTCCTGCTCGTGTATACTTCTTGGGTTTTTTAATTCTCTGTGCTATTTTCACATGGGAAATAAGTTTTAAAAAACTACCATGCTTGAGCTTCAGATGAAAATTTAATGAATGAGGCTTAAATCATTGATAGATGCATTAGAACTTATACATTTTAGTAGTGTCTATTGTAGCCTTCGTTAGAGGCAAATAGATGTATTTATTCAGAATGATCAAATGATCTATACCTCTACAGTAGCATGAATTTTGAGGAGGTGCAGTTCTTGGTTTGTCATGTTATCTGGTACCTTTTTAAAATTTCATCTCCAATTTCAGTGTTTAATTTCTAAATCAGGAAGGCAGAGACAGTGAAACTTTACTTCTGTCGCCAAGAGTATGTGTGGAAACTTCAACTGTGCTAGAACATCTCTACCAAACTCACTTTAATGGCAAAAAGAAGCTTTGCTCCTTTAAAACAAACTTTCCATTCTTCCTTTCATCTTGGCTTTTTTTTTTTTCCAAATTATATTTTTGCTACTTTAAGTCAAATTACAAAAAGGTAAAAGGTAATAATTCTTACGGTGTTTTGCATGTAGGCATTATAATCTGCTCGGAAGAGAGGGTGGTAAAATCACAGTTTAGCTGTCATGCTCTTACAGAGTAAACTCATTTACTTTTTTGGGAGTTTTGCTTTTCCTCTGTCACAATGCTGACATCTTTCTCTGTTTTTGACAGAGCATACCTGAAATACCACCTAAGCCTGGAGAACTGAAAACAGAACTGTTGGGTCTAAAAGAAAGATCAAGCGAAGTACAGACTTCACAACAGTGACCAGAGTTTATTTTCATTGTGAAAACTAGAACTGATAAAATATTTATTCAGCTGTTTAAGTTGCAGAAATATGTATGTGAAATACTGTGCTCCTTTAATTCTCTTTAGCTCTCCTTTAAGCAGAGTTGCAGGCAGCATTGAAAATAAACATACAGTGAATGCTGTTGATGAAAGTCCAATCAGTTGTGTGCCAAAATGCTTGTGAGTTCTTAAATCTCAATTGCATTGTAAGTATCCTTCAGAATAAGGTGTCAAACCATGACAAAATGTATCACTGACAGGAGATCTGCTTTGGTCCTCTACAAGGCTGGAATCTTACAGCTTGGTCATCTTAGTTCAGATGGGACAAATACTTACAGATTGTACTGAAATCATATTTGTTTGTGCTCCATTTGGGCATCTTCATCTGTCTAGGGCTGCTTTTGGTAGCTGTAAATATGCAAAACTCTGATATAACAAGTGCAGGTTTACCTTTCAGTCCAGAAATAGAATCACCACAAAACTCTCGCCCCAGGAACTTGAAGATCCATCCTGCAAAGATGGCTCAGCAACCCAGTTTTGAGTGGTACACAATAGAGCTTGTGAGGGTTGGGGATTGCTTTCCCTTGAGAAGGATGCCAGGACAAAGTGCAGGCTTCATCCTCAGTTCTCTCTTAAGTTTAACTTGTAGAAAACACAGTCTGACAGATTTCCCATTAAGGAAACAAAAAGCTCCCTCATTCCTACTGCCAAAGTACTTGGAAGTCTTGTAAGAGCAGGTGGATCCAGAAATGATCACTGAAAGTGCTACATTTATATCAGTTCCATCCAGCTATGACACTATTATTTTATTTATGCCTGCATAAACTGGTTTTCCTAGGAAGAAAGGTTTATAGTTCTTATGCAAGTGTGTCTGCTCTCAGTTTTACAGCTGTTGGTGGGATGAGCTCCTCTCCTGATCTTGTCTGCACTGATATAACGAGATCACATCCTTGCTCTCAGGCACCTTTATCAATGACAGCAGGCATTGATAGAAAGGCTCTAATGAAACACAGATGTTAAGCCCAAACAAAATCTATCAATGAGAAAATCTTAATAGGTCCACTTCTGGTGAAGAGACTTTTTCCTTTACTTCATCTAATCAAAGCTGAGATTGGCAACCTTCCACCACAGCAGAAGATAGTTTATTGAAGAGAAAATAGGACAGTTCAGCAGTATTTTGTCTCTAACTGGGGCAGGAACAGCAGTTTTTTGATGATCCCTTTTAACAAGCCAGAATTCACCAGCCCTTTCACTGTTATTCCCACTTTGTCAGACTATCACTTATGTTGTTGATTTCTGACATGAAAGATGCATTTCTCCCTACTTTCTAAAGGTTTTTCAGATCTAAAGGCTGCAGAGAGAAGTTTCTACTAATTAGGCTTGGATTTCTAAGTGTATCCTGCTGCCACCAGAAACCAAGCAACAGGGAGCTCAGCCTTTTGTGGCATTGAGGGAAATGTCCTCATTAGTGCCCATCTGGGAAGAGCAAAGCTGACAATACATCACATTTTAACAGCAGAGGTGACAGCGCCAGGATCGGCATCACTGCAGCACCGAAGGAAACAGTGCTGACTGGGAGACACTTCAGTACTGACACCATTTTGCTTCAGAGCTGACAAAAAAAAAAAAAAAAGGTAAACTTGCAAATGCATTTTGTGCTCATTACTAGCAAACACTTGTCACTCTAGGGTGTAAGAAAGCAGCTGGACCACAGCAATGTTGCACATAGCCTCACCTGATATGAAGAAGCACAAAGCATTGATGCTGAAGCGTGCTCTTTATTATTTCTGAAATTTAATCACTTTTATAACCCTCAAACCAATCAAAGCAATGAGAACTTCAGCTATACAACAGAACAAAGGTTGCTTAAATCTACAAGTAATTTACAGATTAAGAATACTGGAGGAGGCCACCCTACACTTCCAATATTCCCCTGTGGTTTGTTAGGCAGAATCATTCACAGCCAGACAGGAGGCGTGAGCAACCTTTGCTAGGCAGAGGTCAAATAGAGAGGTGGGGGTAGCACTGACACACATTTCTGAGTGTATCACTAAAAAGAAGTGATACTGTAGGAGGTTGATTGCTACAGAGCACAAGAGTTGCCATGCCATAGAAATGGTGCACCTGCCCTGTTAATAACTTACTGCCAAAGGCTGCTCCTGCAGCTGACAGTGCCAGCTACTGGCTGACACTTGGGTTAGACCACTCAGCCTGGGCCAGGAACTCTAGGATATCACTGCAGGGAGCAGAAACCAGAACCCTCCCCACTAAGCTTCCTTTCCTTGACATCTCAAACACCATACTTCTATAAAACCATCTCGCTAAAACCTAACACCATAACCACTCTGATACATGGCACATCTAGAAGCCTAGTAAGTAGAAAGCAGGTTCTTCAGGTCAGTGTTTCATGCCCTCACCTAATAAGCAGCTTATTTTGCTTCAGGCTGCAGAAACTTGTAACTTCACAGAAGTTCTGTTAACAAAACAGAAGAGACTGTTCTGAAGTAGAATCACTGTGCAGAAGCACCATTGCTGTTCTTCCACAGAGGAAGGCAAAAAAAAAAAAATCCCAAAAATCTTAATGTAAACACTTTCTACCAAGTCTGTGAAGATATTTCAAAGTAGAGGCACTAGTGAGAAAATGTACTGCTTCATCCAACCACTACATAAATCTAACATAAACAGAAATTCAACATGTCTATACCAAAGCACATTTAGCTTCAGACACCTTAAGTATCTACAGTGCTTTGCCATACTGAAGAGACCTAGAACAAGAGTAAAAACATTTAGGAGTAACAGCATTAAGAATACAGGAAAAGAACTTCCACCTTTAAAAAAAACCTGTAGAAAACAGAATGGCTGTAGCTACACAAGTCAAAGGCAGGGTTTCCAAGTGCCATGGAATGGAAGATAGTGCCTGTAAGCTGGTACTAAGACAGTTCTGGTGGGAGTTGTCCACATATTTAGTGGAAGGAGATGTTTTTTCCCCCTCACGTGTAAAGCTTCTACTGCCTATTCTATGGCATCAAGTCACAGAGTCGAGCACAAGCTGGCAGGGCTTCACTTCCACTGCCATTTTTGAACACCCTATCTCATCTTATGCTTGCAGGAGATACCCAACTTCAATTAGCAGATTCAGTACAGCTCTGAGACAGCAGGTTTGTAAACATAAATCCCAGCCCCAGGCAGATGCTACACGAGTAAGTGTGGCTGTGCCAGCACAGAAAGGCCCCAAGAAGCCTGCCAAGAAACAGCCTGTGTGCACAAATGACCTGAACACACAAAGGACCTGAACACACAGGACCATAACTTGAGTTCTTTGTGCCAGCTAACAAGATGAGCTTGCGACGTATAAATTTAGAGTTGGTGGTGTTTGGGAACATTTTATTTTGTACATGACAAGATTTTACACCAAGTCAGTTAAATAATACAAATTTACATTCATGAGGAATGTTTTTAGAAAAGTGAACTTAAAAAAAAAACCTCCTTTACCCTTAAAACCCCACAGCATCCCTCAACATTTTACAGTGGAAAAAACCAAAACAATCTAATTCACATTCCCTCTTGACCCCCCAATGCAGGACAGTAGTTGAGTGCAGTTTACAGTTCATCTTTCACATCTGTGGATTCCTGTGAAGATAAAAAAAGAGTCAGAATATTACTTTTTTGGAAGTGAAAAAAGGTTACAAGGACTGTCCCAGAAGAGCAGGAATTTATATTAGTGTCATTGGAGGTTACACAGCTGTGCAAACAGTAGTGGCATCAAAATTAAGTAGGTATAGTACAATAAATACTGTTCCTCAAATTTATACTTACCTAATCTGACATCTAACAGTAGGAAATTACATTGCTATAAGCCATGTATTTGCACTAGTCACAGGATATGATCTCGCAGGTTTCTTCCAAAAGCAACCCAAGAAAGCAGGCCCAGTTGGGACCTCATAACGACTTCAGAAGTTAATGTTATTGAGAAGCTATGGTGTTAGAGTTCAGCATATCGATCAAGACATCAAAACTGCAGAGATGAGCCAAGTGAAGGCTAACTTCACACAACTGGTGAAGTGTTTGGAAGCAATAGTGTTGGCTGTAGCGTTGTTCCAAGCCCACACTGTAAGCATTTAAAACTACACTCTTGCTGATTTGTTAATGTTTTTGCCCACAGGCTGTGGAAATACTACAGATAATTATCTTCACTAGAGGATTTGCTGCCATTTTCTTGCCACAGGGCACTGTTACAATCTCTAAAGCTAAATTTAGCTTCAGCTTTGAACATATCTAAGTGTCATCTTTTCACAACATAGTTTAATCATGAATTTGTGCTGCAGTTTTTTTCCCCCAAGAAAAACCTGGAACACCTCACACTGAAATCTAGTGTCATGAAAAGCAAAATGAACAAGTTTATTGCCAGGTAGCACCCACAGACAAAGCTGCACACAAATATTAGCAAGAAAGTGTAAAAATTGAGACTCTACCTTCTGTGTTTCACTGTCCTCAGCGTCAGCATCCACTTCCTCTTCATCCTGCTCTGCCTCCTCAGCTGCATCTTCAGGCTCTTCAGGTTCCTCATCCACCTGCACACCAAGATCACAAGGAATTTGCTTTACTTGCTTAGGTTGTTTAACTAGTTGTGCACTAGCTAAATACAGGCTATGGAAGTATTCACTATCAGTTCCTACCATTTACCACAAGCTACCTCAAGGAAAAAAGTAAGATCTGGCTGATCTCACTGATCCATTCTAACAAAACAGCCAGCAGAAGTTCTTGCACAGCATTATGAGAACCTGTATTACTCATATCCACTTAGGAATTTCTCCATTAGAGAGACAGGGGTCAAAGGCCTGTGTGCCCAATTTATTCCCACAGTACCACTACTTAATTAAGGACAGGACAATGCTTGAGAAGCACAATGAAACAGCAGAATCTCCAGCTTGTACAAAGAAGAACAAAGAAAGGAGAACATGAGTATTAAGTACAGACTCATGGTTGGTCTTCTGGTGGTCCACTTAAATGCAGGAAGCTGGATACGTTTCATTTTATGAAAGTGAACCAAGCAGTTGCACTTTTTAAGATGAAGCAACAGTAAGTCAATTCTCAGCCCCAAGTGGAAGACAAACTAACCTTTGCATCCAGGTCAATGTTTAAACTCAAACGAAGCATCCTTTCTATTCTGTCTCCATATTCCTTAGTGTCTGGCAACATATATCCTGATCTTAGAGTTGCAGTTTCAAACAATACCACTGCAAGATCTGAAACAGTTTTGTCATCTTCATTTTCCTAATACAGAAAAACACAAGAAAAATCAAAACAGACCTGTTAAAGCAGGTTGTATGCAGCCAAGTCAGTCAATGTTTCACTACTGTTATTTATTTACCTTGACTCGCCTCAGCATGTCCTTGATCAGCGGGTGCCTAGGGTTAATTTCAAATGTCTTCTTTTGGCTGGCATAATAACTGAGAAGAGAAATTACAGCAGTAAGTTTCAAAGTACAGGAC
The DNA here is from genome assembly GCA_013400915.1 of Pardalotus punctatus. Lineage (NCBI taxonomy): Eukaryota > Metazoa > Chordata > Aves > Passeriformes > Pardalotidae > Pardalotus > Pardalotus punctatus. The sequence goes on from VZTX01023839.1 coordinate 7,592, forward strand.
CTAATTACATCCTTAAATCCACATACACTGGTTACAGTCACAGTAACAAGTAACTAGTGTATCCCCCCCATTAATACTCCTGCAACTATAAAAAAAGCATTGATTCAAGTTATTAAGCTCATCTTCAACATGACAGATACCAAATTCCACCAATGAGTCTTGCTCACCAGGCAGTTTCATACACTGGGCTTGGAAATAACAATGTAAGGCTACAATGGAGACTAACTTGGTTGTAAATGACCTTAAAAAGACCCAGGATCATCTGAACTAGGTGGAAGCCTGTTATGGACACACCAAGCAAGGGAGGCCATGAACAGCATTTCATGTCTGCTGCTACAGAACTGGAAGCTTACTTTGTGGATATATCCTTCCCAGTTTGGTAAGCTTGAGCCTTCATGATTCTTTCCATGTTACCAGACCATCCATACTGACTAGCCACAAGAGCACATGGAGACTGGGTTAAACGTTGAGATAGCACAGCTTTTTCAATCTGTAGGGAAAAATACCAAGGCCACCTTAATGTTAGTTCACAGAGCTAATAGCTTATACAGAGAATAAAGTAGATAACTCTGAACTTCCCTGCCAATTCAAGAATTTCTGAAAAATGTTTAAGATGCCATTCTAACTCATTATCTTCCTAAATAAAGACATTATCCATAAAGGTTTACCCATGAAGACAGAGAAGCTACTGTCAAGTCTGTGCTCAAATAATCTGCTATCAATGTATGTTTAACAAGTAATCAAGGTATGTTGTAACACATACAATGAGTAAAAATTACAAATAATACAGTATTTTACCTTGTCTTTTAGAGCTTTGTCTTTCATCCAGTTTAAGAGTGGTTCAAATTCCTTCTCCAAGGCTTCCCGACTCTCTTTAGACTTTTCACTTTCCTCAAACTTAACTCCTTCTTTTGCTACATTCTGGAACCTCTTGCCATCAAACTCTGGCAAAGCCTGAATACAGTATTCATCTACAGGTTCAGTCAGATAGATCACTTCGTAGCCCTTTTTCAGCAGACGCTCAACAAATGGTGAGGACTCAGCCTAGGATGAAAATATTTAAGATGTCCATTTAATTGCATTGGTATCAGCAGCTACCAAAACCTGTACAACTATCTGACAAATCCCAGTACAAGAAAACCTGAACTGCAGCAGCAACATAAGCAGGGTGTCTCCACATTTACAGTAAATACACAACTCACAACGTTTATGGTGCTGAAACTACAAGTTACAATACACTGTACACCCCTTTCCCTCTTTCCTGCACTCTTACATACCTCCTTCCTGCTGGCACCTGCCATGAAATAGATTTTGTCTTGCTTCTCTTTCATTCTTTCCACATACTGATCAAGGCTTGTGAGGTTACTTTCATGATGAGAAGACTGGAAGCGAAGAAGTTTAGCGAGTCGTGTACGATTGGAGTGATCCTCAATAACACCGAGCTTCACGTTAGTACCAAACTCTTTCCAGAATGTGTCATTGTATTTTTCCTCTGCAATTTTCTTGATCATATCAAGAGTTTTGCGAACAAGTTTCTTTCTGATCACCTAAAAGAAGCAGCAGTACTGAGTCATAACACCAAGTATTGGAAGAGCCCTCACTTCAACCTCACTGCAAAGAAGAGATTCCACTTTATGTCCCTGACCTCAAGGAGACAGAGGTAATATAGAAACAGCAATATCTGAATTCCTTTACATTAATTTCAGAGACATGTAACAACTTTGGAACCATGTAAGAAATCTTTTAAACCTTGCTACTGACATGTGCTTACAAGAAAGCAATTGAAAACCAATTAGCTTACCTTTAACAATTTATGCTGCTGAAGTGTTTCACGGGACACATTCAAAGGAAGATCATCAGAATCCACCTAATTGAGGAAGAAAATTTTATTGAAATCTGACAGTATTTGAAGATTACAAAAAAAATATAACCAAAAGCAAGTAATATTTATAATACTTACAACACCCTTAACAAAGTTCAGATATTTGGGCATCATGTCATGGAAGTCATCAGTGATGAACACTCTTCGAACATACAGCTGAATTACAAGAGGACAGAGTAGCCAAGTTACTTCAGGTTTTGGTTTTTTTTTCTTTCCCACAATTGCATACCCACACACTTTCCTGTCCTACCTTAATGAAATCACTTTTCTTGGATCCGTATTCATCAAACAGTCCACGTGGAGCAGAATTAGGAACAAACAAGATGGATTTGAATGTTACTTCTCCTTCAGCAGTGAAGTGGATATATGCCATCGGGTCATCATGTTCCTGCGAAGAGAGAATGTTTTTAATTGATAGGCAAAATACCAGTGAGTTAATATATTTCCAATAATAACATGAGTCTGGCAAATAAATGCAATTATTTTACAACTAATCCATGAAGCCATGCTTTGTTAGAGTCTATCATGGAGACAAAAGTTTAAGTTACAAGAGCGGAGTTTACAAGTGTAAAAATAACCTTCCTGGAGACCTACCAAGTTTTGCTAGTTTTTACCACGCCAATCGCTAAAAAGTTACCAACAGCACAATAACCAATAGCGTTAAGAGACTCTTGAGTAACACATTACACGGTACTGATACAAAGACAACACTTCTAGAAAACTTTGTCTCCCTCTTCCTCCCACCAAGTGCAGCAAGCACCACAACCCTCAGACTAAATACAAACTGCCCTATCAACATTTAAACACTTCAGTAAGAGCCACATGAGCTGGAACACAATACTTCCCAAACCTAGACTAAGCAACTTGGGTGGCAGTACCTTCTCTCTGGAAAAAAGATTAACTCCTGACTGAGATGTTGTACCTTCCAGGCTCTCTGCAATTCCTTCTACTGACAGCAACTAAGAAATAGCCCATCCTATAAGCATTCAGTTTTATTTGCACAGTAAGAGATACTACAAACCTCTTGCTTTGGAGTCATCTTGAGGCCCAGAGCTTACCTTGGAAAAGGTTTTGTAAAAAGCTTTGTATTCATCTTCCTCAACTTCTTTAGATGGTCTCTGCCAGATTGGTTTTATGTCATTCATGAGCTCCCAATCCCAGACAGTCTTCTCGACCTAGGTAAATAAACACCATTCTCTAAAAGACTCACTCTTTACTTTGGTTAGGTCAATTAAAGCTACTCCACTGAAGCCAAGACCTAAAATAGCATGCAAAAATCCCAAACATGCTCCTTCTAATTTACAAAATTATGCAATGGCCTGGACATTCTCATTTTAAGTATACACATTAGGACAACACATGGGAGCAGAACTTTAGTCTACACTGTAGTGTATTCAATGTACACTAATGCCACTCTGGAAAAATCTCCACAGCAGATTATATTAAATTTAACTTGTCAACAGTGTCAGATAACAGAATTCCACCACCATTTCAAGTGGTTCATGCAAGTATTTATAATTAGCTGTGACCACAGCTTCACAAGGCTACTGCCAATCATCTGCCTGACTTCTACCTTATCTATTTCATTTACAATCTTCTTTCCTCACAAAACATCTCAGTTTAAAAGGATTTGGTTCTTGAAAGTGCACACAGTACCGAAATGCACCTCTGCAAGAGTCCAACAAAGCTTACCTTCTTAGTTTTTGGTTTCTTTTCTTCCTCTTCTTCTTCAACTGCTGCTTCATCATCTGTTTCTTCTTCTTTCTCCTTTGCTTCCTCCTCTTCAATGGGTTCTTCAACAGTCTCTGTCTAATGAGACAACTGAAGGTGGGGATTTGAACACCTTGACTTCCTACCAGGTATGTTCTAGCATTCTCTCAAAAAGTGTAATCTCTCACACCACTAGCCTGACTTCTGCTCTTTGTCCATTGCAAACTCCTCTATAGGTGATATCTTTCACTTGCGTTTTTCATTAATACATGCTTTCCTTCAATACACTAGGAGGTCACTGTACTCAAATTTCAGTTTTTCAATACTTTACACATCATGCTAATCAAAGACTTGGTGGACTTTAAGTTGGTGCTACACCAAGAAAACAGCAGAACAGGCCTAAAATCAAAGACACTGGCCTGTTTTCAGAAGGATACCTAGCCATGGCTCTGCTTGAGAGCTTAAAGCTTGTATCTTCCAAAGCCAGTTCCTTGTGGGTCCCTCTTAGTAAGTGGCCATGTTTTTCCCTTTAATAAACTTCCTTGAGTCAGAATAAAACCAAATTCCTTTAAAGTTTGGTGTTTTAGCAACAGACTAGCATTTGGAGAAAAAATAACTAGTAAGACAGTAGCCAAAGGAGTTGGGAACAGAAGAATTTTAGAAATTAGACAAGTAGCAGCTCCCTGGCAGGCACTCAGCCCTCATGAAAGATGTGGCCAGACAGCTGTGACAACCAAAGCTCATACTCTGCACTGCTCAGTCAAGTACTCTTACCTTGCTGCTCCACACGTATATGGGGAAGTTTATGAACTGGGAGTATTTCTTGACTAGATTTTTAACAGTGTCCAGCTCAAGGTAATCAGATGCTTCCTCCTTCAAGACCAGGCTAAAGAAAATTTAAGAAAACCAAACCTTTTAAAGTGCTGGAAAAGTATGCTGGCAGTTTTATAGCAGAAGATACATTTCTTGTGCCACTGTGAATAACCAACTGAGCCAGAGCATGGTGCTAATAACCAAGATTGGAAGTTGATCCACATATGGCCCCTCCCCTTAAAAGAGTTGGACTTGATGATCCTTGTGGGTCCCAACTCAGAAAAATCTCTGATTTTTGGTGCAGCTGTAGCAATTCTAATTTATACAAATGAGCTCTTTTAGTTCAGCTCCAAGTATCTCTTAAAAAAGAGAATTCTTATTCAACTAGCAATTGTTTTTACTGGCTGAGGCAGAACACAATATTCAAAAGTTTAAACGAAAACATCAAATCATATTGATCCATATCAGGATCTTGATGCACCCTTACAGGCTTTACTTCAAACTAGAGCACCAAAATCAACTTTTTTACACTGACTGCCTCCTCCAGAAAGACATTCTCGAAACCCAGACCACATACATTTACCTGCTCATGAAGCAATGAAAATAAGACTGTCAAAGTACTTCTAGATGGAAGTTTACATCAGACCAGCCTCACTGATATATAAACAGCAGCCAGCTTCCAAGACAAAGCTCTACAGCTCCAGCATAGGTTCTGCCAGGCCAGAACTGTGTTGAGGAACTCACTGAGCCTGCAAGCAGCTGAACTATCTGGAATCACTTGCTGACAAGTTTTCAAGACATTCATAGTTTTGTTACCTCATCTAACAGAACGTGAAGTGAACTGTATTTCTTTTTGGATGCAGTTTGTATTTCCTACTTTTCTATTAAACTGAATAAAGCTGTATTACAAGAATTAAATCAGTCACAAAGCCAAAGTCCCTCCCATATTGCAATAAGCAAGTGTAGCCACACTACCTCTTCTATTTTAAGACTAATGAAACTTAATACTTACGTTATGGTTGTGCCACGTCCTAAGGTGTTCCCTCTTGGGTCATCGATCACAGAGAATTCATTTGAGTCTGACTCCCAAATATGTTGAGTATCATTGTTGTGCTTTGATGTGACAATAACTCTGTCTGCTACTAAGAAAGCAGAATAAAAGCCAACACCAAACTGGCCAATTAACTCGGATGTTGACTGGCTATCATCCTGCATTTCAGTCATCTTGTTTAAGAATTCACTTGTACCAGACTTTGCAATGGTACCCAGGTTTTTAACTAACTCCTCCTTCGTCATGCCAATACCCGTATCTGTAACATGAAGCATGTTCTTCTCTTTATCACACTAAAAAATAAAAAAAAGAGAAAAAAGCAGTTTAACTTCATTTTGAATCTTAATACATGCAAAAAAAAAAGTGGTGCATGGTAGCTATTCAAATTCAAACATGCATGGCTAAAATAAATTGAATTTGCAGTAATTACAGAAGTGAGAAAGGCCTTCCTTCAAAGTATTCCAATACTTCATCTGCTCTTCATAAATCCAAAAACAAGCTTTACCATTAAAAGAGGAGTAGTCTTTGATAAAGCTAATTGCAAGGATCCTCATGTGGCCCTAGTTTGTATTTGCATCAGTATTAACCCAAAAACTGAGATTTAATGATGCACTTAACATCTAACTATATCATTCTACATTCCTCCACTGCTTCTCTGAAAGAGATGTTTGTATCTAATCCTTCTTACCTTGATTTTGACCGTAAGCTCCTCATTGCCAGCAAGAGCATTTTCATCAGTTAATGATATCAACCGTATCTTATCTAAAGCATCTGAAGCATTTGAAATAAGTTCCCGGAGGAAAATCTGAAACAGAAACCAGTAGTCAGGGATGCAAGAAGAAACACACACACTCCCCCCAAAATTCTAACATGATTTACAAGAAAAGGCACTAACCTCTTTGTTTTTATATAAAGAATTGATAATTAGCTTCATCATTCTGTTCACTTCTGCTTGAAATGCAAACTTCTCAGATTTTTCTCTGATTTCTTTGATCTGAGATGCATTTAGGCCATCTAATTGGATAGCTTCTTCCTCTCTGTTAGGACAACAAAAAACCTATCAAGGAGTCTTGTCCACGAACAGCATCACTAATTTTATCACAAAGCAGCAGCAATAATACTTAATCACTGAACTAGCATAAATTACATGATCAAATAAGTCAAGTGCAAGAGCAGCCATCCTCAACTGCATAACCTTAATTCAAAGCTCGAGTGAAAATTCACACCCAAAAGTGAGACTTTTTTCATAAAAATATCAGGAAATAACAGAGGTATGCTGAAGCCACTGCAATCCTCAGCATGGTGCCCCTTACAGGAGGTGAGGCATTTCATGGGCATAGAGCTATTTGATCCATAGACACTAAACTGACACCATTTATGACATGCACAAGTAAACCCCAATTAACAGTTATTGATATTTGATAAAAACAAGTTCCACTTTTAAGAATCCAAGTTCTCAAGCTCGTTTGTATTCAGAAGGAAAGTCTTTTCCAGAAATATTTTATTTCCCCCAGCTGACTGGGTGTCTCTTTTGAATAGCATTCCCTCTCTACTTCGGAGGCCTAAGGCTCTACTAACACTCAAACTGACCCTTCCAAAGCCAGGGCGCCCCAGGTACCAACCTCTGAACAACTTCATCATCCGTTCGAGACCCTTCTCTGCTTTTGCCCAAGTCATCTTCCACGGTCCCGTCTACATCCACCTCATCAGCTCTGACCGACACTGGGAAACCAAAAAAAACCAAAGCTCTGAGCCCCAGCCCCACACTACACACTGCCCAACTTCTCCGCTTATCTCTCCCCACGGCTTTAGGCTCAGCTCTGCCCCTCCATTCCTGCACCCCCTCCCCAGGGGGGTAGAGCCCAGCCGGAGACACGGGAGATGGGCAGGGGGAGGCCCCCTCCCACCCTCCGCCCCCGCCCGTGACGGCGCATGAGCCGCGGGGCCCCCTCCCCCCGCCCGGTCCCCGGAGAGGGCCGGGCCCAGGCAGGGCAGGCGGGGAGCCGAGCACCGCTTCCCCACCCCGCGGGGCAGAGGGACGGGTCCCACCCGAGACCCCACCGCCCCTCGCGGCCTCCGTCCCCCTCACCCCAGCACACGGCGGGGAAAGCGGGGGGGGGGCCTGTTGGCCGGGACCCCGACACCCCTCCGCCAGAACCTTCTAGAAGCCCCCAGGCACTCACCGGCCAGGAGCAGCACACACGCCAGAGCGAGCCCCCACACCGACTTCATGGCGGCCCCGGGGCCAA
>VZTX01023839.1:15316-130194 GCA_013400915.1 Pardalotus punctatus
GAGGCCCCCCGGCCCCCCCCCCCCGCCCCCCCGCCCCCCCCCCCCCCCCCCCCCGCCGATCCCGCTGGAGCGGCCGCGGCCCTCCCCCTCCGCCTTATCAACCCCAGGGTGGGGGCCGCTGCGCCTCTCCGGCCAATGGCAGCGCACCACGCCAAACACGCAGCCAATGGAGACCCTGGGGAGGCGGGGACTGCAGCCGTCGCCGCCAATGGTGACTTTCCATGTGCGGTTTCCTGCGGTCGGAGCGTGGCCGGCGCCGATTGGCGGGCGGAGCGGCGCTCGGCCAATGGCCGTGCGCGGGGGGGCGTGGCCAGCGCGGCCCGGCGCGGCGCTGCAATGAATGATCCGCGGCGTTGAACGGAGGCACCACGTGGGGCGCGGTCGCGGGAGCGGCAGGGACCGTCTGCACACGGAACAGCAGCTCGACCGCTTCCGGGGACACCCGGGATGCTCATCGGGGAGACGGGGTGCTATGGCAACGGGCACTTCCGGTCGCGGCGGCATGCCCGGGTACCAAGAGGAGCGAAAAGTCATGATTAGGGCCGTAACCGACGAGGCCGAGCGGCAGGAGCAGCGCCAGACCCGGACCGCCCTAGGCACCGGCAGGGGAAGGGCGACGCTGGCGAGTCCCGCCGTGTGCCCCGCCGAACGGGGGCCGGAACGCGCATTGCGCGCGGTGCATGCCGGGAGCTGTAGTTCGCACGGTCGGTGCCCCATGGCGCCCCCTGCTGCCGCGGCGCGGGAGCTGCGCGGGGGGCGCCATGACGGGGAGTTTATCATCCGGTTCGCGGCGCCTCACGGCCCCGCTGTTGTCCTTGTGCCCCCGGCCTCGGCTCTCCGCGCCTCTCTGCGTGTCTGGTGCCCCACAGCATCATGAGAAAAACCGGCTGGCTTCAGCCGAGCCTCTCTGGGCGCTCTCAGTGCTGGCGGAGGATAAATGGAGCCGGGTGGTTGGCAGGTGTCCCTGTTGGCCGGGTTTCCAGCGCTGATCGGGGCTGCCGCCGTCCCGGGATCTCGTTAGCGCTCCTCGGCCTCCCCTTGGGGCCTGTGTTTGTCCACCCGCGGCCCTCGCTTCCCCCGTGCCGTGGCTTCTCCAGCAGCTGCCTCAGGTGCGAGGGGACACGGGCCTGGCCCCGCAGTGCCCTGTGGCCGGCAGGGTCCGTGTGAGGGCAGCGCGCTGCGTGTCCGCCGCTCCGGACACGGCCCTTGCCGTGCTTTTCCAGAGATCCCGGCAGGGATTGCAGCTTTGGACATGAAATGCAGCCCGTGCAACTTCTGCAGTGCCTCGCTGTTAACAGCTCGTGTCAGTAAGCTTCTTGAAATAACTTAGGACCCCTCCCCACCATCCTGAAATGTCTGCCCAGGCCTTCATGTGCCAGTCAGCTGTTTCGTCTTTCATGTTTAACACTAGATTGGAGGGAAAAAACCACCAAATACAAAAAACAAACTGGCAAGCAGTGATTTAATGAACTTTGTACTTGGAGAGGAATGTATTTGAAAGATATTGATCTGTGATGTTCAGTGCAAAAAATAAAACCCCTCACTGTGTTTGCAACTTCACAAACACTGAGCTCTATCAGTAGCTGAAGGTCTCGGCAAAAATAAAGTTTATCATCTTTAGTTATACAATGGGCTGGATAGATTTTTTTTCTTTTTGCTTTGGAACTGAGTGTTGTACCTTTTTATCCTACTGATAATTAAGGTTTATGGAACTGGAAAGGAGCATCTGCATTGCAGTAAAAAACGGTTGTCTTTGGGTTCTTCTTAATGGAATGTCACAGTTTAACCCCAGCTGGCAACAAAGCCCTATGCAGCTGTTTCCTCTCTCCTCCCCTTGGGCTGGGGCAGAGAACCAGGAGTGTAAAAATGAGAAAACTCCTGGGCTGAGACAAAGACAGTTTAACAGGTAAGCAAAATCAACGCACACAAGCGAAGCGAAACAAAACAAGGGATTAATTCACCGTTTCCCATGGGCAGGCAGGAGTTCAGCCATGCCCAGGACGGCAGGGCCCCTGCACACGTAGCAGTGCCTTGGGAAGGCAAAGCCCATCACTCCCAACATCCTCCCCTTCCTCCTTCTTCCCCCAGCTCTAGACCCTGACCATGACCCCATATGATATGGAATGTCCCTCGGGTCAGTGGGGTCAGCTGTCCTGGCTGTGTCCCCTCCCCGCTTCTTGTGTACCCCCCGCCTCCTTGATGGTTGGGTGGTGCGGGANCCCAGCCTCCTTGATGGTGGGGTGGTGTGGGAGGCAGAAAAGGCCTTGACTCTGTGCAAGCACTATTCAGAAAGTATGAAAACATCCCTGAGTTATCAACAGTGTTTCCATCACAAATCCAAACCAGAGCCCTGTGCCAGCTACTGTGAAGAAAACTAACTCTATCCCAGCCAATACCAGGGCAAAAAGGCAAAATTCAATTGCAACTTATATAAAAAGAATCATGAAGCTTTTCTGTATGATTTGCAGTTTTAATAGCTGTTCTTCACAGATCACAAATTATATGAGAAATAAAAGTTACACTTCCAAAGTGTGTGAGAGTGACTGTGAAAAATAAATATGAGAGGTCAGTGTCAGGGCTGTAAGTAAAAAGACATCTGTCAGGTTTTTGTGGAGACTTTTGTTAACTCATATAATTATTTTCCAAAGAATAATCTTACTTATTTGAAAATACAATTTCATTGTTGAGGAGTCTAAGAAAGTTTATCTTTTCTTCTAAGACTCACCTACAGGCAATTCAGGATTTGATTTCCTAATTGTACCTCTGTGATTCCCAGAGTGAGATATGTTGCTTTATGACTGTAAATAGGCATTTGAGGGACACAGAGATAAACAGAGTACTTATCTCTGCCTTGTAGAATTCTTGCATTAGAAGATTTTTCTGGCCTTTCTGTTTTAGCAGTAATTTTGCTGGCAGCAGGAAAATGTAATGCTTTGTGACAATCATTTTGAACTTTGGTAACTGGAATAGTAAGAATGCAAATCAATTCTGTTATTGACCGTGCTAAACCAACAGAGATTTTAGATTAAGTTTTATGCAATTAAAATTTTATTGGTTACCTTGCATGTATGATTATACCGTGTAGAATGTTGCTTTTGAAGGAAATACAAAACCTGATAAATCTGTCTTTGTCTGTTGAATTTAAAGGCCAGACTAGTAAGAACTGTAGTGAGTTTAGCAGCATTAATTGCTTGATGTAGATGACACTGTCTGCTTTCATGAATGCCCATTTGGATTCCCCAGGACAAAACTGATAGGCAAGAATGAGGCAGCTGAGTACTTACACTCTCAGAAAGAAAGTTTATTCTCTTCACAAGGAGGTTGTAAATTGAAGAAAATTTCAGCTTAATTCCTGTTTGAAAAACTTAAGGGAGCTTTTAAGTTCTTAGTTGCACTAACTATTGCTGCCATTCAAAAGAAGTGCTTGCTTTTCAGGAATTCATACCAAAGGGAAAGTGTAACTGTCAAGTGGTGATAGTTCTTCAGCAATTTAGCTGCATTACAGAGTTCTCTAAAGCAGTTAGATATACTTTGATAATTGTGTGCACAATGATTGAAATAGACTCTTTTAGCACTGTGTGTTCTGTTAACCAAGAATTCAGGGGCGTGTGGTGATAAGAGAAATAAAATCCCGGCAGTGTCTCCTTCCGTGCAAACAGAGTGAACCCCTCTGTGTCCCCTGAATGCAGCTTTGTCAGGTCATACCCGTGTCCATGTGGAAGTCACCTCACTGTGGAAGTCACCTCACTCAACAGGCCATGTGGTTCCAACTCGAAAGTGGAACTAGCAAGAAGTGTAACCTTGACAGAAATAGCAGTGGAGATAAACTGAGAGGAGTTCATGAGAGCCAGCTGTGGGTGTTTGACTTAACCAGCTAAATTAGCCAGCTAATCTTCCTGGGCTCCATCCATAACAGAGAGCCAGTCCTCCTTTCACTGTCCTGCTTTGGCTCTGTCAGACTCTTTCCTGAGCTGATTTAACTCTCTGGCCCAGCAAAATACTTGATGGTTAAATCAGCTTATATCAGGTCCAGGCTGAACCAGACAAGAGCATGGAAAAGAGGAGGAGTTTATGGCTAAGAGAAGGTGATATCCTGATTTTCATGGTGGTGAGATGAACCTGAGGGGTAAATTACACAGGACAAAAATGTTGTACCTAGGTGAAAACATAAAGAAGCCGTAAAACTAAAGAGTGACTTTGCAATTCCAGAATATCACCTCTCTTAATACACAGTTAAATTGAAATCTTTAACAGGATTTAATGCAAGTTGCATTTTTGTTCACAGATAATTAAAATGCTTTAATTTGTGTCACTGCTAGCTAGCCATTAACTGTCATACAGTATTTGAAAAAGACATGTAAGAGATTTTATGTGAGAATAATTAATGCAGTCTGAAGTTTGTACCACCAGACTGAGTCCCGTCTTTCTTACATGATAATGTATTGGAAATATGAAGAACTACTTATCTGCATTCTCTATAATTTAAACTTCAGTGATATGTTTTGAAACAATACATTGAGAGTTTATATTCCCTTCATCTGCAGTGTCTACGTGAGGGACTAAATACTGTGTGTACAGCACAAACGGAAGACATAGCCACTTACATAAGATGTTCTGCAGTAGCTGGGACTGGGAGTGAATATGAAACAAAAAAAAAAGCTCCCATTAGTTAGCTTTTCAAGCTGATTATCCAAATATTAGAAAATTTAACAGTAACTACATTACAAGCAGGTTTAAAATAACCATTGTTTGAAGTTTGGAGGAAAGTGTTTGTTTTTCAGGTGTTATTTGGATTTTAGTTGTCTTTATCCCGTTCCTCTGGAGACGGACGATTGCACTGCAGCTGGCACTGTTGAAAAGTCTGTAATCTGTGGTGTGTCCCCCTCATCAAATATTTTGAAATCTGCGAGGTGTTCCTTGAAGTTTAATGCTCTATATCTTTATAATAGAGGAATTCACAGAAGAGAATGGATTTTAAGGAGCACATCGCTAAGGGAAAAATTAGTTAAGGTGAAGAATTTGGTCTAAAAGAATCTTAGTACAGGTGAAACAACCATGTTTTGATCATTATAAAACTCTCCTTGTGTCTTCAAATACTGAAACCTGTGTAGGTTTCAGTATCACTAGAAATCTGCACCTGCAGCAGTGTATTTCTGTGGCCAATAGCATTTCTGCCCACTAGCACGCGTTTTGCTCAGAAACAGAAGCATAAAGGTATAAGAGGTTTCGAAGAGGAGACATTGAGCTTTAAAAAGCGTGTTTTCTTTTTTATCCTCCCCTGCTGAAAGCGTGGGAAGAGGGAAGGACCGGAGCGGCGGAGCTGCAGGGCTGGGGCTGGATTTGGATTTGCTGGGCGAGAGCTCGCCCTGGTGGCCTGTCGGGAGATCAGCCCTGGACAAGGCTGGGTTGTATCTGTTTTAACTCCTGCTTTTAACAAATGTTTCATCATCGTATCCTCCTTTTTGCACTGCCTTTATATGTGTATCTCCTAAAAAAGAGGCATTTTTCAACTATTTCAGCTATTCTTTGCACATATGCATGTATTTGAAATAAGTATTTCTCTTTTTAATAAGGAAAATATATTTTTTGCGGTTACACAAATTGCTATCTTCTTAAAAATGTGTCGTGACTTCTCTCTTCTTGTGTCCCAGCAAGAGGCTCTTTGCAATACTGCCAGAGGAAGTTAACAGACAACCTTTCAGCAGCACTCATTTATGTCAGGAAAAACAATCTTTATTCCTCCAGAGACATCATAAGTAAATTGCAGTAGCTTGGGAGCTCTAGATCTGTTAGCTGTACAGAAAGGAGTGACAAGACCTCTGTGAAGAGCAGGAGGTATACTTTAGTTATCTCTGAGTTTTGTTTCTTATGTGTTAGGTAAAATGGAATGTACCTGGAAAATTAATACTAAAAGAATGTTGATTAGAAAAAAAAATTCGAATTAATTTTGTGAAATCTATGTTTATATCAATACAAAACCTGTGTACTGGTTGTATGTCCAAATTTACATAAAAAAGCAGGGAGACCCTTATTTTGGGACCGTGAAACAAACTTTAAGGATAACACCCCAACTTTTTTCCTTCCTAGACTAGTCTGTATTGACCAGGTGGAGATGAGTCTCGCCAGGAATTCTCCTTAACCAAGCCAGGTCTACCTAGAGCACAGCCTCGAAGCAAACTAGGGCACAATCCTGAGCTTAAATGCAGCTGGGGAGCCAAAGGGTGGAGGCACAGATAAAGCCTCTCCCAGCTCCCATGGTCCTGCTCCAGGTTTCACAGCTGGGCTGCAGCAGAGGATGGCTTCAACACCGGCTGCTGAAGCTTCAGAGGGTTGGTGGGGGGATGATGATGATAATAATAATAATAATAATAACAACAAAGGTTTTGTAGGGAAGAGGGGCTGCAGGCTCCTCAAGGTAGTTACAGCCTTTTTGTGGGCCTGGGATTTTGGTTCTGAAGTATTTCCTGTGCTGAGTTAGGAGAGAGTGAGGTACCTTGGCTGAGGTGTTCTAGCTGTGCAAACAAGTATGAAATCTCTCTTTTCTTACTGCTACGATGATGTGAATTCAGGAAACTCCAGTGACCCCTTGGACTTTCATCACTGTAAAAGCGCCAGGTAGCATGAGCAGCTTGGTAAGTGAGCTGCTGGGTAATATACTGGAAAAGAGATGAAATGCTTGTTTGAGGATAGAGCTAGTTTTTCTCTAGGGTGTGTTACTCTTCTCCACTGGACTTGGTTTCCTGGTTCTGCAGTACACTAGTTGCAAAACTCCTTTTCAGGCCTTCTCTGTGTCATTAGACCATCCTTTCTGTTCCTAGACCAAATGATTTAATTATTGCATGTCAAGTGGAGCAGCTTTAACAGGGGTGAGTGACAATATCTATTGTTAAAATACTCAGAATTACCTGTCCAGCTGATTTTATGGTGTGCTTTTAGCCTGGCATTTCTCAGTCATTGTGAGGGCCGACTCATTTCACTCTCTGTTCTATGTCTTGGTGTACAAATGTTTTGTCCATAGCTTCATTGCTACCCTCGTGTATTTGGTCTTTTCTCAGCCATTTTGAAAAGTGTGTTTTTCACTTGGTGGCAAGACTGATGAAAATTGTTTCCTTCTGCAGATTGAATCTAGGCTTGTCTGTCTCTTGAATATTCTGTGCGAATTGTGGGGGGATATTTGATAGGAGAAAGGGTGCATCTCCTAAGATAAATGGTGTTGGTAAAATGAGAGTATCCTAGCTAGGTAATAAGTTGGGTGCACAAACCTGGTCATAAATATATGGACAATGCTGCTTAAACTATAGCACGTGTTGAATAAAAATTGTAGAAAGAAAAGCTTTACAAGAGGCTTATGTTTGTGAGCTTTTATTCAGTACTGTCTGAAAGGTGGCAAGCCAGCAGGTGGTTGTAACTCTCAAGTACTTCTGAAAACAAAGTGATTTTTAGAGTGTGAGAGCTACTGTAGCAGGTTGTCTTTGAGTCACAGGTGGTAATTGTCAGCATATTGTATCATCCACCAATACTGGTGGATGCTACAATAAAGCCATTATACATCTATGTTGTGTATTCTGAACTATGGTATGGATTTGAAAGGTTGACTATAAAGAAGTAGTTTTAAGGATATTTTTGAGAATTCATGCTGTATGTATCCAACAGGTAGCAGGTTATGAAAATGCCTGTAGGAATGATTATGTAACAAAAGCAGACAGTAATAACATTTATGATAGAGAAATAGACTTTGGATCTGACAAGATGCTGTGTAAGATGAAATGCTGCCTTGCCTGGCTCATTAAAGCTACAGGGAAAGAAGGGGGAGTGAATCTTCTGCATTCTCCCAAAAGACAGAAACAATCAAAAGAGACAGGCTGAAATCTGTTGTAATAGTTTTGTAACAAGTGATTCAGCTACAAGTTCTCCAACTGCAAGACCTAGACACTTTTAAGGTAATAAATGCTTCTTGCTGTGAGTTTTTATTAATAGCTACGCTAAATATATAATTCTTTTAGAGAAGCAGCAAAATGCAGTGGATGGCGTGGTGAAATTGCCAATCTTAGGAAACTAATGAAGTCTTTAAAAGGATTGACAGTAGAGTTTTAAGAACAAGTGTGTCTGTGTCTTGTTCTAAATTTTCTGAGTAAATTGTATTTTAAGAATGATGTGTTACTAGGTTGTAATAGATTTTGCTGTACTTCTTGAAATAGAATTTCAAAGACCTCCATTATCTGAATTTAGATCTATCAATAGGCATCCAGATTTTTAAAGGATATAAGTGCTCAATAGGACAAGAGAGTCAAATCTTAACTGAGACTTCAAACTCAGTCTGTACCAAACAATTCCTTATTATTTTTGTTATTAAGTGAGAGTTGCTTAGTATTTAACAGTTCTGGAAACACTGCCTATAGTAATTAACTCTTGGTTCAGTCCCAAGGAAACAGAGGCAAAATTTCTGTTGATTTCAGATGGGCATGATCAAGTCTTATTTGATAATACATCCACTTAACCATGTGTGTTACACTGTAATGAGAGATCTCTCATAGTTTAATGTGCTATTCTGTGTCACCATGTTGAAAATGAGATTTTCTGAACTCTTGAGTGCATGAGAAGTTTTGTATATCTTCCAATTCTTACAAGGTTCACCTAGAGAAGACACGAAGATACCTTCAGTTATTTGCCAAAAATGGATTTCCATAAGAACTTCTTGAATTGTATACACTAGATACTAAGGGTAGATTAGAAAGTAAGGTACTTCCTGTGGGGTGAATGATAATTGATTTAAAGAGTGATGATGTTTCCTGAGAGTTTCATTAAAAAATGTTTGCAGTGTTTAATTCATGCAAGACAGACACCATGAACTTGCCAGATGGCACAGTGCCACACCGGATGGCTATAATATTGTTTCTTCTGTGTACAATTCTTATCAGTAAGAAGTTTCCAGAATAAACAGGCTGATTGGCTTTATGGTGCTCAGTTCTTTAGGATATTGAGACCTCTTGAATGGGTATCTGCTGCTTAAAATATCAAAAATGGAGGTCAAAAGCAACCATATATTTAATTTTATATCAGAAAATGCAGAGAACATGGAAACCACTATTAGCTGTCTATTTACTCTGTGTGAAATGAAATAGTCTGAGTCTTTCTTCTGATAAAACTAATTACAGGGTTCAGAAATTACTCAAGACTGCAGACTGAAGCTGTACCAATTTTATCTGAGAGATCACTGTAATTGCAGCAGTAGAGTGCCTGCAAATTCATGTTGCTTAGTAACATTATGGACAAAGTTACGGGGAGGGAGTCGCACTTTTACTGACTTTCCTGTTGGAATGTCATTCACCACTTGCAAGTCCACTATTTTAGCATTATGCCCTGGCAAGGCACATTTTGTGGGTCCTGTGTTCTTGGAGCTTGTGCCTATGAAGATTTACCTCAGGGCATGACTTTGTGTAATGAGGAGATAAAGCTTCAAGGACACTCCTAAGTCAAGTGTATCCATAAATCTTTGCCGGTTCCAGACATGGTGTAATCATGCTAAACTTGGTTACAACCTCGGTGCAATATAATGGATTTTTAGTAATTTTCTAGTAATTCACTTCTTGCCGTATTTGTATTTTTTAATTACTTTTTTTTATGTTCAGATTTTTTTGGGTGGGGGATATTCCTCTTTTTCTTCTATGGAAACTACATTTTGCATAGCAAGATTAATCCTTTATGTGGAGGTCAAGTACAGCTGGCAGAGTTTTCAAGTTATCTCAAGAAAAGTCAGAGCTATATATAAGTGCTGAGTAATAAGTGACATATTATATGATCACCTCACCTAAATTTGTCTGTGAAGAAAATAACAGGTTTTTTGATACATTTGAAACCTTGAGTTTCATTAGTCTCTGTAAAGATTATCAGCTGTTTCCCCAGACTCTTCAAATTTATTGTCAGCGTTGTCTCAGCTTAGCTGCATGAGTGACAACAATCCAATTCCCCCAGGTAAGGGGGGAATCCTGCCAGCTGATGTGTAACAGCTTCTTGTTTTTTACCTGCTCATAAACTCATTGCAAGTCAGATCACAGGATGAGTTTTTCTGAGCTCTGTCTGGGTATATTGGGTGGGGAAAAATCCCCAGTTCTGCTTAGTCTCATACTGTGGTGTGATGTGTTATGCTGATAATTGGGTCAGTCATGTGAAGAGTGATCTCCTAGTGATGGAGAGCCAAGACAGAAAATGCTATGACATCTCTTTCTGCAGCCCTGAGGTGAGGCAGGCCTTGTGGGATGAATTTCCTAGCTCCTGCACTTGGAACTCCTTGGTGGTCACTTTTTGAGAGTGAAAGGGCAGCGTCATCTGGAGTAACTTAGAAGATAGTCCAGCCCGTGCTAGTTTGTCTGTGCAATCCAAAAATATTCTTTGCTATTTGAGCTGTTCTAACTCAGATTGGTGCAGCACAGAGATGCCTGAGCTACAAGACCAGAGGGAGTTTGGTGTGACGGCACTGGGTTCTGTATAGGCTAATTTGTTCTGTCCAGAGGCAGATATTTTGAATTCTGACCTAGGAGCAGAATAAATTGCCCATGGGAACTCGGGGCTGCTGCAGCTGGGTTCGTTTGTTGATGGCTTGGAAGCAGTCTATTCACTAGAGACCGTTTTGCTAGGTATGTGTGGGCCCTGCTTTCTGTGGATTGTAATTTCACGAGAGCTTGTTCCCTGGCATTGTGTGTGACAAAGCCAGAAAGGCGTTCCTCTAGAAACTCCTGCTGGAGGAGGAAAAATGCATCCTTAAGCTGTCACCTGGTGTAAGTGCTGAATTCCGTAAATTCTTTTTTCTGTTTTGTTGTGTTGGGGAATTGTCAGACACATACTGAACCTGGGGATAGAAAACCCTCTGTTCTGGTGTAAGGCACGATGAAATCGTGTCCTGACTCTTATGAATGTGATCCCTACATTTTGGGACTGCCTTGGCCAAGTCAAGGGTGTATCTACATCTCTTTGGCCCAGTGTTTGATGTGTTTACAGCAGAAAAATTGAATTAGGTGTTGTTAACCGTGCCTGGTTGAGGGTGAGGAAAATAACATTCCTCATAATCTCTTAAGGTGGTAAGAAAGAGTGTTCTGTCTTTATTCTTTCACAGGAGGTTATTTCTGTAGTGCCTTTGCCCATTCTGTCAGGCCAAGGTCATTCACCTCTGTAATGAACAACTGTCTGATAGAATCTGTCAAATGGTTTTATTGCTTACGAAGCTGTTCTGTTTGGAACACTGCACCACAGAAGCTGCAGTAAGACATTGTCAGCTTTCCTAGCATTGCATTTTAATTTCATTTAATAGTGCTTTAATGAATTGCAGTGTCTGTTAGCCCGGTCTGAGGCTTTATTGAAGGCTGTACAAGCTGATTAGAAACACATCCTTCAGTGACTTAAGTGCAGGAGTGTCTTTATCAGCCAAGTGGTATCCGAGATGTGGAGTGCTCTCAGTGATCTCAGGTGTGAGGAGGAGCTGGCAGGGTTGAGCAGGGAGATTTGTGTGTTTTCCCTGTGTCAACAAAACTTTCAAAACCTAGAAATGAGATGGAGTGTCTGACTTGTCACCTGTAATAGACACTGAACACTTGCCAGGTTCTCAAAGGTGTTTTGTGTATGCACATACGGAGATCCCGTGGCATCTCTGTCCTGAACCCTCAGAGTGCTAAAAGAGCTGGTGTTTGGGAATGAGGAGACTGTGGAGCCTCTCTCTGAATTACTCCTGGGCAAAAAATTCACTCAAAAGTCAGAAGTATTCTGTTTACCCTGTATGTTATCCCCACCCAGGTCCTAGTTAATTCCACAGGCCATGAATAATAGTGGGATGCCAGATATAAATCAGGCTACTGGTATGTACAAAACAAAACTCATGACTTTTTGGTTTTAGGCCCATGCTCTCTCTTGTTCTGTCCATGAAGTAAGACAGCTCTCTGAGATTCTTCTTTGGAGGGTAAATTCTTCTGTGAAACTCTTTATGCTGGGTGTGGGTTTTTCTTTTTTTCCTTTTAATTTTTTTTTATGGCCAGACACATCTGTATTTCTGCATGTCCTTTTCTGCTTAAATAAAAGCTGATTCAAGTATTGGAAGAAGGAATGTGGACCCCAGATAAAGACAAATTAATTTCCATGTGTGCTCCTTCATACCAGTTTACACTATCACATATTTTCCAGTATTTGAGTCATTACTCGGAGACCAGCAGACATGGGAAATAACAGAGTTGTTTTCAGTTGAGTTGTTTAACAACTTTATTTTTAAACACCATTACCTCATGTTTTAGTTCTGTCTCCAGTCTCACGGCTGACACTTAAGAGATTACCTTGATTTGTGAGAATAACTTGGTGGCCAAACACCATGGAAGTTGCCTTAGCTAACAGAAATACATAAAGAAAACAACTTTTTATTTGTATTGCATTCATCAAGCATTAAAAAAGTGTGTTGCCTGTTATGCAGGGAGAATGATCTTTGAAAGCACTGGGACTAAACACTTGAGCACACATCTCTTTTTACAGGTTAGTCCTGGTTATCTGGGGACCTAAACTGTCTGAGCAAAGATGGGATTGCAGAAGAAATAGAAGTATTAACATTCTGATAGTATAAAAAAGAAATTAATGTGAAAATTTAAAGCCTTCAGGTTTTGAGGGTTGAGTGATAGTGCTACAGAGCACTGCACTGTCTTTTTCCAGATTTCTATTAGACTTTTCTAACCTTAATGCTGGTGTCAGAGTGAGGGAACATAAATCCCTGTCCTGCAGTATTCTCTTACTGTTTATGGCAGAACAAGCAACACTTGTGTCAACACATTGACTGCTGGAAATATCTTCTTTGTTACTGTTCCTTCTTGTATTAGTCAGAGCAGTTCTCGTAATTCTTCCCTGAGAATGCCTCGCCTACCAAAGTGGTTATTGTTCACAATATTTATAGGCTTGAGACTTGGAGACCAGGCTAGGCTGTGCTCAGAAGAACAATGAGACTTTTTCTATTAATTTCAACTGAATTGCATATGGGATTAATTAACCTATAGGCTGGAGCAAAAAAGCTGTCCAGTTATTATACATTTTTGTTTTGTTGAAGGTGATGAAGAGTTGGGGTGACAAGAAAACCTACAATAATCTAGAACTATGCCATAAATTTAGGGTGACTTTTACCTAGTCTTGTAATTTCATTGATGACTTTTTTTTCCTAGTTGTACATGGAAAATCTGATGCTGAAAGTTAAATGGGAGTTTTAATTTTCTCTGCAGCAGGGTTCTGTAAAAATATTCTCTGACTAGAAACATCAAAGAAAGCAAGTACCAGATTTGTAATTCTCTATGATGTTGTCTTTCTTCTTACGTTCTCTGTTTTCTAAATAATATTGACCATGTTGTTCTCTCCTTGTTCCCAGGATTTATTGTGATGGATTTGTAGTGATGCATACCAGAATCATGTACTGAAATGAAAATGTAACTAACATAAAGGATAATGTAGGAACTTTGATGAAAGCTGTGTCTGGTCTCCACCAATAACCAAGTCTGGGAAATCTGTAGCATATCAGACTTTTGGCAATCTCAATTGTAATGATGGTAATGTCAATCAAGAACTCAGCCTTGGCTGGAAGGACAGAGCACCCCCATGGACAGACACTTTGAAATCCAAAGCTGATTGTATTTCTTTCAGTTTGTTGTGGTTTTGCCTATAAGAATACGGTGTCATTCTCTGGGAAAAGAGTGCTCAGAGTAGTATTTTGCCTGAAATAGTTCAGTTTTGTGTAGGATTTTTTTTTTTGTGGTTTTTTTTTTTTTTTTTTTTTTTTTTTTTTAAAAATGGGGGGGGGGAAAGGGGTGGGGAATTTCCCACGTAANTTTTTTTTAGAAATGGATGGGGGTGAATGGCTGAGTAACTTCCAGACGTAAGTGACAATGTGTTATGTGGATCTCCTTGAAATAAGAACAAGTTGTATTTGATGCTTATTGTACCAGAAAAAGAATATGTTTCTTCTGTTGTAAAAAGTTTCTGAGCATATCAGGAATTCTGCATGTGGAGCTGTAACCAGTCTGCTGTGGCAGTGGTCTGGTCTTTGTTCTTCATCCATACATCACCTGATTTTATTTTTTTTAAAAATAAGTATTAATAGATAAGGCTCAAGTTCTCAGACTGCCAGGGTCTACAGCTATCAGTGGCAAGTGTTTCACAAGGACATGAGGGCCTCAAAACAGCCGCAGAACGTCTGTGTATTTTACACCCAGATGGTGCTTTGAGCTTATTCCGTTATAGATGTAAGCAGCTGTATAGAGTACTTTGGAAATGCACGCGGGCTGGAGAAGTAAATATTTGCTGTTGATGCCGCGTTTGTGGCGAAAGAATCCCAGGCAGCTCGGAGCACAGCGGAGAGCCGGAGAGCCTTAGCCCATGAGCTCGGTACGCTCCCCTCGCCCTCGCCCGGCAGGTGCTCACCAAACGGTGCCGGGTGCCGGGGGCGACGCTGCTTTCCCCCCTCGGGCCGGGAGCTCGGGGCCGCCCCCCAGGCACCCTCCGAGGCACCGGAGCGGCCAAGCCCGGCCTCCGCCGTTACCTGCGGCCGCGGGNCGGCCGACATGAAGAGCTACCTGTGGTCGCGCTACAAGGAGGCCAAGAGGGTCACCAAGGGTGAGCGGCGCCCGCGGGCGGCTACGGCTCCCCCTCGGCCGGCCGGAGCGGGAGGGCAGGGATCGTGGGGGCGGCTGCGGGCGCAGGAGCGGCGAAGGCTGAGGGGCAGCGGGAAGGGGCCGGGCGCGGCTCCGTCCCGCAGCGCCATGTGCTCTGCGCTCCCGTGCTGTGCCCAGCGCCGGACCCTCGGCCCGTGGGCCCTGGGGAAAACACCGGGGACGCGGGCTATGGGGGCGGCTGCTCCTCCATCATCCCCTCGGAGGGGCGGCTGAGCCCCTCAGACCATCGTTGGTACAGCGCACCTTGGGCCGGCCAGAGGGGCAGGTTTTGGAGGCGTGCTGCGTGCGGAAAAACAAGTGTAGAAAGAAAATCGAGAGGTTGGCCATCTCATTGATGACTGTTGTATCTATAGAACTGTTCTGAAATGGTCCGCTCTTCCAAAAAGTTCAAATGCTGCAAAGTTTAGGATGACTTTTTCATTTTGCCTGTGGTTCCATTATAGCGCTGTGAGGCATGGCAGAATGCTCACGGTACATGCATGGCTCTGGGAAGCCCTGTTCTTCAGCCCAGCCAGGAAAAAAGCTGGGGGAGAAATGCTTGGTTCCTTCTGCCCTTGCTCCGATGTGGAAGAGTATTACCAAGATAATTCTTGCTTGAATATGTAGTCTTTCTTGAGAGCTGAAAGAAAAAGAGGCAGAATGTGTTCTGCAATACCAAGTGGAAGAGCATGTAGTGGCAATGCATAATGCTTTCGATTGCATGTTTTGCCTTTAAAAAAAGAAATTATTGTGTTACCCTGCTCTTAGGAGTCTCGAATGTGAACTGGCACTTCACAATACTGGGTGCAAACAAAGCGTTTTTGAATGTGAAATAGTGTCAGCATTTCAGAAGTGAAATTAAAAGTCATGTTAGTGATCTCAAGAGAGTTCTGTTGGCTTTGGAGGGTGAGATAAGGGATAGGAAGAAGGCAAGTGCCTTTTATTTTGAATCTATTTTTTCTTTTCCTGTTTTTGGAATGAACTCTCTCTTGTTCTAAACCACACCCTGGTAATACTTAAGAGCTGAGGTAGGGTCATGTTGTGAGAAAATAAGTTGGTCAGTGGGTGTGAGTTGGCGAAAGATGAGGCGACTGCTTCTAGAATATTTGAGACTATTATATTACAATCTAAGTCACCCAATGGCTTCAAGAGTATGATATTTCAGTTAGTTATGGTGTTGAGATGACAAAGCTTTCCTGGTTTTTGACCCAAGGTTTATAGCACTTGTGATGCTGTCTGCTGGCCAGAATCCCTAATAGCTGCCAGCTGTTTATACTGTGTTTTCAGACAGCCACTAGTCAGGCTATTTTTCAGCTGAAGTGGCTTTTTATCTATATATAGCTGCAAAAATATCTTTATTTTTAAAATAAGTGTTGACTCACTAAGCTGCACAATTGACATTTGAAAAAATACTTTATAATACAGAAGGGGGTGTTGTAATGTGGTTTTGGACGTTCAAAAACTGTGCTTGTGACTTCAAGTTAATTGAATGCTCCATGGCCCTTTCCATACAGTAGGAATATTTGCTTTTATTGTAGCATGTCCAATTACATTTGATTTCATTGTTGGGCTTTATTTGAAATTTGGAATTAAACTCGGTGAATTTGCTTTTCTTCCTCTCTTAAAAATAAAGAGACTTGGGTATCTGCATCTGAAGTCCCCATTCCTACCTGCCTTTTTGAGATGGTTTGGATGGTGGAACATGTAGGGATCTGTCCTCAGAGCTGAAGGTGTTGAGAGAAGCTTGATCAATTCCTTTTAGACCTATACAGAAAGTAACCAAACAAAGCATATCCCCTTTAAATTCTCTTTCCAAGGACAGATTTAAGATGAATGTTCCCCCTTTTTTTTTTCTTTTTTTTTTTTTCCCAACAGTAGGGAAGTCTGGAGTATAAAGATTGTATATGAGAAGGGAAGGAAGGAAAACATGTTCATGTTTTAGACAGCCAGGAGTAGCATTTAACCTCCTAATGTTGCTCTTTCAAGTTTTATAAACAGAAATATAAACACTCTTAATGTTTAGTACTGGCACTGCTGTTGGTCCTAAAGTTACTTAATTTATTACAGTCTTCTCAGTATACCTTTCCATCAAATATCAAGAGAAACATACCCTTAAAAATGGAATTGGTTTACATACTCTGGTTGTATGTAGAAAATAAGCAGAATATTTTTGGTTTTCTGATTTTCGTAGGAGGTTAATAAGCACAGCAATGTGTATGTAATAGTTGTTATGTACACAGTCACATAAATTTTACTTGTTTGAGTTGAAATTGCATAATGTGGTGACCTTGAAATGGTGAAGCAAAAATTAAAGCAATGTCAAATTAAAGCAATGCCAAATTAAAACAATGTCATTCTGCTTCTGGGGCAGGAGCTGGATGAAGTAATGGGAGGAGAAGACAAGGCTCCTAGAGTAGTAGTAGTAGTAATAATAATAAAATAATAGCAATATTCTGCAACTCCAAATTAATTTTCAAAAGCATTAATAAGTGTGTTAACAGAGTTAGCAAAAAGTTGTCTGGTGCTCTCTGATAAGCAAGATGTCAAATGCATCTTTCCTTCAAACTTGGACTGCAGAGAAAAGTGTGCTTCAAATAAAAACTAGGGGTCACCAAGACAAGTTAGTGACAACATGTTCAATAGCCTCATATTGTTAAGGATTAGCTGGTTAGTGTGAATTAGTTTGATAGCTTTCATCATCATTTGTCTATACTTAGCAATTGCTAATGGATTGCTATGTCTTTATTTAAATAAAACTGCAAGGCTTGTATAATTTTTTTTTTCCTCTCCCCTGTTCACAGAGTTGGTTCCTTCAATTATGAGTAACATGCTGAATCCAGATGCTATTTTTTCCAACAATGAAATGAGCCTGTCAGACATTGAAATTTATGGGTTTGATTATGACTACACCTTGGTCTTTTATTCTAAACATCTGCACACGCTCATATTCAATGCTGCTCGTGATCTTCTTATTAATGAGCATCGGGTAAGTAAAATTAATGGAATAACACATTTATGAATAAAGAGTATAAGTAATTTTTGACTGAGAGGCATAAATCATCTTTTCATGCCTTGGTCCTTATAGCACATTTTGTACAAGAGCCACATATGAACAACAGAAGTCCTGGTTTATTCTCAGCTGCAGTTTTGAGCAGAGAACAGTCTGTTAAGGAATACGGTTATATTTGTCTTATGTTTTAATGTGGGCATGTGGTTTGCTGTTTGTTCCAGATTGCCATTTATTTGAGTCACATTAATAAATAAGAAGCTTAAAAGTTACTGTGACTCTGTCAGGAAGTGAGGGGAGATGGGGAACTTGGGAGACTGAAGAGAAAATTGGGAGAAAGACTGAGGGGAAAAAATAAAAAAAAGGTGGGCTAAAAGAAGCAAAATTAATTAAACTGTAGGACTTGCAGGAAAATAAAAGACAAAAAGTCCATGGAGTATCTTAATAAAACTGCTTGTGTATTTTTACACAACCTAAATCCAAATGCGTGGTGTTATTCTACTTTCGTATTTGAATCTAAAGGTTAGGAGCTATATATAAACACCTATAAATATCCTTGGAAGAGCAAACAAAACTTCATGGGTGCTACAAGCATACACAGCTTTATTGCCCTGCCATTTGAGCATGTCTTGGTAGCAATTTCTGTAGGATGTGTAAATATACTTTATTAAAGCTACGTGGTTCTTGGAAAAAACTGTGTTACTGTAGGAGTCAAGATTAATTCTTGTAGACAAAAATTGAAAAGGTGCTCTGCCTTTACTGTTTGAATGAATTTGGATAGCAATAGCTCTCCAGTTTGTCTTGGTTAAAATCTGAGTTCCAAACAAAGCTGTAATTACTTTTTTAGACAGCATATTGATATGCATTGTCTCCTTTTGCAATTTACTGAGGGACAACAGTTTTTATTGGTGTTATCTCTGTAGCTATTGTTAATATTTTGCTTTACCGTTAGAAAAAAACGCCTCTAGACAGTGTCACTGTCACAGTCAGCCTAAAAGATGGCTAATTTTCCTCATGGCACTGTGAGGTAATACATCAAAAATTGCAAAATGCAGTGTAGGACAGGAGAAATTTTGAAGTATGTCCAAGAGAATAAACATCAGTTTAATGCTAATCACGGAGGTGGCAGCTGGTGTTCTATGTAAGCTCTTGCTCCTGGGTTTCTTTCTTTCCTGATGCACAGGATTTGTGCCTTTTTATCAGGACTGTTTCTGTCCAGTTATGTTTCTCCCTACCCAAAAGTGGGGTAAGCAAACAGTACCATTTTTATTTTTCTTTATTTGGTTTGCAAGGAAGCTTTGATTTGTTTGCCAGGGTAGGCTCAATCTTTTCTTATGTACTGACATGGATATGAAAAGACAACTTTCTGGTAGAATAAATTAAAGTAGCAAGTCAAGTATGCGGAAATTTGATAAAGTCAGAAATAAATTTCATTGTACATGCTTGATGTGGTTGCTTTGGGGCATGTGCAGTGCATGGTAGGTTTTAGTTGATCACATTCTGTGGGAGTAAAATGAAGGGTTGCCTTTCAATGGCTTAATCAAAGAAATTATAGTTTTCTCAGGCCTTGTTGAAAACACTGAAACATTTCATCCTTTAAAAGCAAGTAAACAAAACCCTTAGCCCAAGACATGCACCTAACATTTGTTTTCATGGCAACCTGTGCTTAAAGTAGGACAGAATTACAGTTGACTGAAAAAAGATGTGCCCTGAGCAATGCTGGACTACAGCTCACGCCATGTATTGGTGTGAGCTACCTACACCATATACAGAGAACCTGAGGAAAGAGTATGGCAGACATTCAGTTCATGTGCATCTCTCAATTAATTTTTTTTAATGTGTTAAGAGTGTAATAAGAATATAATTTTTTTTGAACAAGAAGCTAATGTTTGAGGTACTCTGCAGTGATTACTTTAATGTCCAACCTCAGGTACCGTGATGGCCTTAGATATAAAACAATGATCTTGGATTTTGGAAAAATGTTTGACTGTGTACATATGTTCCTGCAATTCTCAGCAGCCTATCAAAAACTCTGTTACATGATTAGAGCAAATGAGAAGCATAGAAAACGTAGACTTTTAAAATTCTGCAGAAACAATTTTTATTAGTTTTGAATATGGTTTTAAAATCAAATCATTGCTCTCTTTCTTAGTATCCTGCAGAAATAAGAAAATATGATTATGATCCCAATTTTGCCATCAGAGGACTTCATTATGATGTGCACCGGGTATGTATAAATAACTTTGTGATGAGTTATGTTGTGCTGAGATCCTAGCCAAAGAAAATAAAGAGAGCTTTTAAACCTTCCAACTTTTCACTCTGCATACATGTTTAAGGATTTTGTTTCATTTTTGTCTTTAACAGCAAACTTTATTATTATTATTATTAATTTTTTTAAGAAATAGCTCTGAAGTAGAAAATGTTTTAGGTGTCCCATGGTGGGTGGGGAAAGACAACTTAGGGTGCAACAGAATAAACCTAGGTAAAAGTAAATGATAAACATATTTTGAAAGCTATGAAGGAAATTGAAGGGAGAGTGCTCAGAGAGTGCTTGAGACAGAAAGGTTGTTGATTTATTGCTTTGATTTTTGTAATTTTGTGTCAAATAGTCGATGTGATGATAAAAACTGTTATTTTCTTTTTTTTTTTGACCTGCAAGGCATTATTAATGAAGATCGATGCTTTTCATTATATTCAGCTGGGAACAGTTTACAGGTGGGTAAAGTTACTTTCTCTTTACAATAACAATATATGCTCTTATTTCTTGTATCTTTTGACTGCATTTATTAGTGCAGAGCTTGGATTCTTACCGGGAGCTGTGCCCTGATGAGCCCAGGCACGAATGGACATTGCAGCCTTGCTGGGAGGGGTTTTCTGTGCACCTCTGTGTGTACACACAGCCGTGTACACATCTCCTGCCTGATCCAGCCCAGCTGATTCCCAGTTCAGCCCTGGCAGAATTGGCAAGCTGGTTGGTCACATAGTGCTGACTCACTTTGTTTCCGGCTGTTCAATTGTGCTGAAAGACATCTAAAAATACCCTGATGACTTCTGTGCTGTTGCTTTCTATGTCAATAACTGTCACAGAGTGCCTGTTAGCATGACTTTGGTGTGGAGACACTTGAGAGGTCCTGCTGTGTTTGCACAGAGCTCTGAAGTTTGGACACATCAACCAAATCCAACTTGTTCCACTCTTGGTACCAGATTTTAAATTTAGCAACAAGCCAGACCACCCCTTAAAGTCGTTGGACAAAAAGACTTTTATTCAGGTTTATTCCATTACACTCTTAGCTGTATTTCCCCACCCACCATGAGGACAAAACACCCAAATTCGGGTCCAAAATGTGCTAGGACCTGGAAATGATGGTTTGCCCCACACCTTCATGCTGTTTCCCCAAACACCTGTACAGGGATGAGGGGAGGAAAAAAAGAGGCTGAAGGCTATGAGGACTCATGTCAAGATGGTGTGTGGTTATACAGCTCACTGTGAACTCTGTCAAGAGTTTTACCTTGTGGTAAAAGTAACCCACAGCTTTGCCTGGACAGTCATCTGTCCACTGTGGTTTTCACATGGCTGTGGTCCTCTGATTTGTGCTCAAGCAGCTCCTGCTGTACAAGTGCTCTCTAGCACTATTCAAATAGCGCTTGGCACAGCTGTCTGCAGGCCAGAAGGTGCCTTCTCAATTCTGGTGGTGTTGCTTGGGATCTGTTTCACGTTTTGGTTGCGTTTCTTCGTGCTTGCTGCTGTGGAGTGGGCGATGCTGAGCTCTGTCTGTTCCAAAACCCAAGCATTATCTGCCCTGTTTGTGCACAAGCCCAACTCCAGTGTGGAGTCCTGCCAGCAGCAGCTCAGAGCTCTGTCCCAGTTGGTGTGGCTGTGAGAATGCAGTAAAGGAGCTGGTTAATGTGGGGCTCTGCCACCTCAGAAACCCTGAGAAGTTCAGGTATCCTGCCTTTCTGCTGCAAAGCTGATGTGGACTCTCTAAGCTCTGAAAGCACTGGGATTATGAATGAATGTATTTATGTTTTAATGCCTGGCAACACTTCTTGGTCAGGCCGAGAAAGGGAGGCACTGAAATAATGGTTTGTTTTACAAGGCTGCAAAACACCAGAAGTGGGTTTGGAAAAAAGAGACCAGCTGATCTGGTTTTCATTTGTGTTTTTTTTAGTCTTAAGTAAGATCTCAACACTTCTGTGGCCTCTGGTGAGGATGTTTGCATGCCTCCAGTCTTTTAGATACTTTAGAGCAAGATGCTTTATACTGTAAACATTCAAAACCAAACTAAAGCCTTTCCTCTCTTAATAGTTTATAAACTCTGGGGAGAGATAACTTCTCCTTCTTTCCCATTTGTTGTTATATTTTAATGTTTTAATTACTTATCAGCCATCCTTAAAGTAACTTTACTGTTCATACAGTTTTAAAAGAAATTCTTATTTACTTTAAGGTCGTGTAAGCTTTTCTTTCCCTTAAATCTTCAAGGTCGTGCTGCAGAATTATCTGGTTTAAACACTATCATTTCATCAATGCTGTATGGAAAAGAAAAAGGCAGAGTGAGGAATTACTTTGTGTTAAGAAACTGGAACTCTACTTTTAACTACTTCTTTAAAAACCCCTTGAGGCATAGTTGCAGTGGAGACTAATAAGCTTTTTTCTCATAGGAAAGTAGAAAGGACTTAAAATTGGAATGTGTTCTGTGTGCATGAACCTGTTAAAATGTTACTTGTTTGGTAAGGAAAGATGTTGTTTTAACTTACAAATAAAAGTGTTCTTGTGACTTTATTAGTGTTTTAATAAGATCCAGATCTAAGTGTTAATGTGTTAATCTGTCAAACTTTGGTGATAGCTGGAAATTTTTAATCTGACTTTTGAACTAAAGCTAGTGTTGTTTTCCAGAGGCCTCAGTGTTGTCCCAGATGAAGAAGTCATTGCAATGTATGATGGTTCCCATGTCCCCTTAGAACAAATGAGTGACTTTTATGGAAAGGTAAAGTGGCAAATTGGCCTTTAAAATGGGTTATTTTTTTTCTTTTTCTTCTCTTTTTTTTTTTTGGCATGAGGGTAGTAGTGTTTAAATTTTATTCTCATTATATCTAGCAGTGATATTTTCTCAATACGTGATTGACTTTGGTGCTATATGTGAAGTTTGCCTTATAAAGTGACAAATTATTTCTTTCTCCTGCTCGCTGTAGTTTCTTCTCTGGCTGTTGCCTTACCAAGTCATACAGACAGAGCAGTGGAACATAGAAAATCCAGTGATTTTCTCAGTGTTCCAGAGAATCTGGTAAAGGCTGGCAAATGAACCATATCTGGTTCAGGTACTTTACTTTTTCCTGGTGGTCTGATGGCTTAGCTGGTGCAGCAGCAAGTAAATGCATGGAGGCAAGTCCTGCATGCAAACTGGTGGAGTTACAGTGAGAGGATTTGACAAAAGATGAATCATAATAGATTAAATTTATAAGTTAAATTGTAAACTTTGAAGAAAGTTGATTTTTTTTTTCCGCCTCTCTTGGTTACTCCTTCATTTAGGAAGGAGGAACGAAGCTGACTTTTTGCTAAAAAGCCAAGTTTATTTTACCCCTTTTACATACAGATGTTAATTCTGTGTTGACATGAAAAGCCCCTCTTTGTGATGTGGAGCATTTTATTGTCCTTGCACGTGTCCTTATTTAAGGAGCTGAATTTAGAATTCCTGAATCTGGTCACTGCAGCAGTTGTGAACATCACTGGCATTCCCAGTGGGATGCCTTGGTCTGTTTAGGTCTGTGCTTCCCTTGATCTTGGACAGGACAGGGCAGGACAAGAGGCAAGGGACACAAACTGGAAACTGAACGTGAGGAGATGTTTCCTTTGCTGTGAGGCTGACCTAGCACTGCCCCAGGCTGGTTGCTCAGGGAGGTTTTGGAGTCTCCATGGTTGTGTATCAGAAGCCATCTGGACAAGGTGCTGGCCAGCTGGCTCCAGGTGGCTCTGCTTGGACAAGATGCCCTCCAGAGGTGCCTTGCACCCCCTGCTCCGTGCTCCTGTGATCCTGAGCTGGTTGCTTTCCCTCACTTCTTACTCATAGTTGCATTGTTTTAGGATTTTCCTTTCTCTCTCATGGAGAATACAGATAAACTGTACTTTCTTAATCTCTGTGTTTTGTGTTAGAGGTGTACAAGCCATAACCAATAGGTCTTTAGGGGTGGATTGTCTTTGGCCAATAGACACTTGTTTATTACTGGGTATAAAAAGAAGTTCTTGTAAATAAAACCTTCTTCTTCGCCATCTTGAAGCCTGTCTGCCTGACCTCTCTACCTGCTTCCACAAATCCCACCAACAACAGAAAAGCAAACCATACTTACTCAGAGGTATTTGGGCTGTATTTGCTGTTGTGTAATGAGGTTCTGTACTTCTGTGAAATGTAACTATGGTTCCAGCTTCTGCAGAATAGAAATCTCTTCCTCTGTTACTGCTGCATTAGTTATTGTAGATTCTTACAACTTTTTATTATCTCATTGCAAGGAGGTAAATTGGTTTGCAATCCTAATTAGTATTCCACCTACTGAAAAAACCACCAAATAAGAACACTTCCATCCCTCATCCCTCAGTGCCTCTTACTTGCAGAAGTGCAGACTTGTAGTGAAGGCCTTCTCTTGACTTTTAGCTGAGCGCTGTTTTGGTTTTATGAATCAAAATGCTGCTTTTAAGAGTAATGAGTTGGATTTTTTTGAAGAATTCATCACAACACTCTTGTTGGAGATACTTTATTGAAGGTCTCAGTTGAAAAAGAATCTGGAGCAAAGTGAACAGGGATGGCAAAAGCTGAATGTCTGCAACTAAGCCGAAGTGTTTATACTGAACAAATGAAAGTGTTTTAATCTAGAAATGCCTGACTTATTTTTCTTTCCTTTTCTTCCCACCACTGTAGAGCTCACAAGGAAATACAATGAAGCAATTCATGGACATATTTTCCTTGCCAGAAATGACACTCCTTTCTTGTGTGAATGAATACTTTCTGAAAAACAACATAGACTATGAACCTGTTCATCTGTACAAAGATGTCAAGGTAGATGTCAAGCTGTGAAGATTTAGATTAACTTGTATATTTGTGCCTCTTCTCTGTGAGCACTTCAGGAAGCTTCCACTTGTTGTGTCAGCCTTAGTGAAACACCTCACCTTAGGTTTTGTATGTATAATTGTGGGTATGCAACCATAAAGGCATAAGTAAAATTAAGGTAGAGCTTGGAAAAGAATCAATTGAAATCTGTTTGAAAGCTGACTTTGTATGGCTGTTGCTCTTTTGGTAGGTTTGAAGGGAGAATAGGGGGGAAGAGAAGATATTGTAAGGCACTAAAAGTTCTTCTGATTGTTGTTGAGCATACCTTTTTTCTCACTAGCATGAATATAATAACCTATAGGGAATGCAAGAAGCTATAGGGAATTCCAGTTTGGAGCTTTCAGTTTGACTTTCTCTACACCTTGGCTAATGTACAATCATTTGCTACCTCATGCTTTTGAGCTGTCTGTTTTGCCTGTTTACCTCTCGTCCTCCTCCAGGAAAAGTCTAGCACTAGCCTAGAGTAATTTGACCCTCTTGATTCCTCAAGATGTATCCTGCAGAGGAGATCATTTTATATCACGGTTATGTAACATACAGAAGGCCAGTTCTTGTGGTTTCTGCTGAAGTGTGTATAGAAATTTCTGTGCTATTCAGCATTTACAAGCATTTTGGAAACCCTGTAGTGGTACTTTTTGAGGATTTTGAAGACATGCCCTGTGTAAGTGCCAAAATGGCAGTACCACTGTTCTAAACAAAGCTGTCTGGTGCAGAGCTGGCTCAGGAGAGCTGTTAAATGCCTCCAGAGCGCCTCATAAGTACTTTGTTCAAACATTTAGCTTCTTTCATCTGTTCATAAATTTCTTATGTAAATAATCAGGGCATTTGTGAGTGATTGTAATCTAAAATCTCTCAGACATGCAACCTTTTTTTTTCCTGTAAGGGAAAGGAATGCTCCAAAGGTCACTGGAAGTCTGTGATGACTCTGCTTCTGCAGAGTCATTTCACCCCACTTCACCCTTCTGAGCAGCCTCTCTCAGTACTGTGAAACAGCCCCTCTGCTATACAGCTTTGTACTTCCCAAAATTATGAAGTTAATTTCTCTGAGGACAGGCTTACTCTTTGTCTCGTGGTGACATATATACATATAATTACATTGAACATCACATGGCATCTCTGTAAAGTTTGGAAGTATTGAGAAAGAAGTTGTTTTAAAAACAAATTACTATTGCTATGCAGTGAACATGAATATTTCACTTGAAGAGATGAAGTTCTTTACTGCTCGTTGCTTTCCTTACAGGATTCCATCAGGGATGTCCACATCAAAGGAATAATGTACAGAGCAATTGAAGCAGATATTGGTAAGTACTACTGATATAATCTATCGAAGCTTTATTTACTAATAGTATACTGATTTTTCTGCCTTCCATGTTTAAGATTACAAATTCTAAATTGTTGAAGCTTGAAAGAGTTATTCCTGCTTATCAAAGGTGTCTTTAACTGTAACGTTGTGTTCTGAACCCTTGGTTGAATGCAGAGAAAATTCTTGTGAAAAACTTTCTCAATTAATGCTGTGTTTTTTACCCAATCTTCAGAGAAATACATCTGCTATGCCGAACAAACTCGTGCCGTGTTAGCAAAGCTGGCTGATCATGGCAAGAAGATGTTTCTCATCACAAACAGTCCCAGCAGCTTCGTGTAAGTGAGCAGTTGTTTGCTGTTTGTCTGTACATTCTTAAAGGATGGGGAAGATGAGGTTCTCTGGTGGAACTCATTTTATTCCACAGATAACTGCACTTTGCTGTGCCTCGTTTTTAATATGGCTCTGTCCTTTTTAGGGACAAAGGCATGAAGTTCATCGTTGGCAAGGACTGGAGGGATCTCTTTGATGTGGTCATTGTACAGGCTGACAAACCAAACTTTTTCAATGACAAGCGAAGGTGGGTGTTTAGTCAGTAAAGAATGATTCAAGCAGCTCTTCCATATAAGGCTATAGAGTGTGTTATGAAATATTTTCATTTGGCTGCAATGTAAAATGAAATCATATTTGATGAAATCCTGTGTAAGGTCATGACAAAATGTAGCAACTCCCGGTGCTGAAGTCTAAATATTTACCATTTCTTACCTAAGAAAGTTCCAGGAGCTGTCACAGGGTCACTGAAGCTGTTTTTAACATCTTATTTATATTGGTGAAGTGTGCTTCTTTCCTAATAAACCTGAGAAATTTTGATACTTTTCGAATCAGACGCTTTTCTGGAAATGTCTTTCATTGCTCCTGGTTTGTTTTTTTTTTTTTTTTTTCCCATCACACATGATATTTAAAAGGCACCTGTCTGGCTGACAGACTGGAATATTTGGACTGGCTGTGATTAAGTAAACACATTTCTAATGTGTATGCCCTACTTTTACACTTGAAAAAGACCTGTTCCGTTATGTGTGCTTATGATTTGAAAGTGAGATAGGGGGAGGTGGGATTATTTTCCCTTTACTTCTTGCATCTAATTTAAAAAAGACCTTTGCTATGTGTCTTGGCCCTAGTCCCGTGCTCTCTCATCTTCAGTTGTCCAGGTGTACAAATTGAGATATTGGGCAAGATCCTTACACATCTTTTTTATTTTTTTTAATGTTCTCTTCTCTCCTCCTTAGTGGCAGACAATTCATGCTGTTTCTTCCCCTCTGCTTGGGGTCCCTGCCTTACTTCTCACAGTTGTTCTCAAAGTGTGTTTATAAATGTCATAGGTATACTGGAGAGATACATTGCTTTTCACTGGTTGGAGTGGAAGTTTTGGAGTTTTGCTTTTTCTCTTACAAAATTCAGATGCTAGAGAGATTTTTTTTCCTTTTGAGAGATGAATTTTTTTAATGTTAAGACTTTAATTTCCTAAGAAGTGACAAAATTTCTACAGCAACACAAAAATTGTGTATCTATCCTAGACCATTTCGGAAAGTGAATGAAAGGGGAGTCTTGCTCTGGGACAAGATTCACAAGCTGCAGAAAGGTCAGATTTACAAACAGGTATGCTTTCAACAGACTTTCTGTTCAAATTCAATACCTATTTCCTAGCATCCTAAGCTTTTTGAATATAAAGGCTTCTAAAATGCAGATGAATTCTTTAAGAGAGTTATTTTAATGTCTGGAGTTGTACAAATTCATTGTTGGTGTTGTATGTCCTTACTTCTTGAAGTGCACTGAAATAATCTGTAAAATTTGGGATTCATAGTATATTAACTGAGGACAAGACTTGTGATCTGAAAATATTTTTAGTGGCGTACTAAATTCCTTTTCCATGCCTGTGAAGGTGCAGGTCACGTGCTGCTACAATGTCCCTGTTATTATTTCTGCAGGGTAACTTGTATGAATTTCTGAAACTCACGGGCTGGAGGGGCTCGAAGGTTCTCTACTTCGGTGACCACATTTACAGTGACCTGGCAGTAAGTCATTTGCTTTCCCAAAATATGAGAAAAGATGAGGCTTTTTGTTAGTTTTCCCCTCTTCCTCCTCAGTTCAATGTAACACACTGTCATTTGAGATTTTAAAATACAACAAAATTTGGTAGTTAAGCCATATTGCCTTTTTTTTTTTTTTTTCAGTGAAGAACATTGTTGGTTTAAAATGCCAACCATATTTTCCACCTGACTTGTAGCATTTAAATTGTTTACCAGCTGTGGTCAGGAATGTGTGAGTTTGTATTCCTGATCCAGATACTGATTGTGTCACATATAACCGAGTAAACACAGATATCCAAATGTACAGGGTATGCCTGACTTGGATGACAGCCGAAGGAACATTTGTTTTGAATGCAGGAGGCAATCTTCCTGTAAATTGTAAACGTTCTTCCCAAGAACTTGCTCTGGTTTGTGTCCCCAATATCCAGGCATTTTCTACCCCTCTTATGAACAAATGCTGTGTTAAACATTACTTTGGGGTACGTGGCCACCCCTTGGCTCTTTTGTAACTGATTTCATATGAATGCCTGGATGGGACTTTTCCACTGCCAAGCTTTGGTAACATGTTTCAGCAGCAGCAGATGTTCACATTTTTTTCCCTCAGTCTGCTTTTAAAAAGAGCAGTAATTTTGGGTGCTTCAGAAGAATGAGGGCCAAAAGGAGGATGCAGCTCTGCTCTGCTGTGGCACAATGGATGAGAGAGCCCTGGTGGCAGCTCCTTGTGTTGTGCCTGTCAGGAGGAGCTGGAATAGCTGGGGCTCCTGGCAGCTGGGTGTGGGTAAACAGCACAAAGTCAGCTCACACAGCTCCTCCAGGCACTGCTGGCAGCAGCACAGCTCTCATCTGCAGAGGAATTACCCCCTGTTTGCTTTAAACCTAGTGAATTAGTGTTTATGTGCAAGTGCTTGTGTGTTCTTCATCTCCCTCTGCTCAAAAATGTAGGATTTGAAGCTTAATCTGAAATTAAATTCTATTGTCCATTGGCACAGTTATGTCCCACTGTTTTGTGCTTCTGTTTATACATAAAAAATAAATTAGTGCTGCTTTGGGATAAACAATAGCCAAATTCTTTTCTTTTAAGTTGTTCTTTTTAAGACTAATATCTGTATTTTGTAATTCTTGGTAACTAGGACTTGACCCTGAAGCATGGCTGGCGCACTGGTGCGATTATTCCAGAGTTACGATCGGAGATTAAAATCATGAACACAGAGAAGTACATTCAGACCATGACCTGGCTGCAGACCTTGACAGGATTATTGGAACACATGCAGGTTTGTTCTGTGTGTGTGTAATCAGCTCTGTAGAGCCAAAGGGATCCAGCCAAGTTTCTAAATGCTGGGTACTGATGTTGCAAGTGCTTTCAGGCTCACTGAAGTGTTTGTAGATAAATAAATGCAATTATTTGTGTGGTTAGTCAATAGGAGTTTTGTCAAAATCTTGTCCTCTTTCTCCACTGGCCCGCCTGGATCAATTCCTGCTTTTGGTTGTTTAAAATGCATGTGGGTAACTTCTGTTTGTGGATCTCTGAGGTATTGCTTGTGTCCTGTTAGCTGATAAGGGTTTATTAATGGAAAGGGTTATTTCTGAAGTTACCCTTAGTTACAGGTTATCCACACTTTACATTTCAGGTTCACCGTGATCCTGATTCTCAAATGATTTTAGAAGAATGGAAGAAGGAAAGAAAGGAAATGAGGTAAGACACAGGATATGAAGAATTTGCAGTAGGCTTTGGTAGCCAGTGTTCTATGTAATGTTTTCCACAGGTTTCTTTGGATTTTCTCTCCATCCCTGCTTCATATTCCCTGGTAGTTACAGATCTTATAAAATGTTTTTGTAAAGCCAGGTTCTTCCTGTCTCCCCTCTGACACTTTGTACATATGAACCCTTTTTCCTGTTTCTGGTCATTAGAACAGATGTAACTTTTCTGAGTGGAAAGGTAACATCATGTCAAATCCCTTTCCTTCTCATATTGGTTCTTCTGGACCTCTGATCAGTTGTCACAGTTGATTACACAGCTTCTGCACAAACAAAAAATGTATTTCTTTGTCAAGACTTAGGTCACTTTTTCAAGTTTTTCAGATGATTTCTGCAGATTACATGTAATGCATCTTGGAATACATAGAAATGGACTCTGCACTAGATTGGATTTATCACATAGATAGGTGATAGGGCTTAAAGTCTTGATAATCTGTTATTATGAAGGAGTAATCCCTAAATGCAGGGGGTGTGAAGTGCACAATTGGCAAGGCCAGCAGCTTTCCCCAGAAATGGGGAAATAAACAAAATGAGAACGATACTTGGCAGTGACTAATGACAGAAGTTAATTCCAAGATGTGTTTAAGCCTTTTTTTGTGTGTTGAGCCAAATCTTTGCCTTTTCTTAAGGAGTCTTTTATCTTTGGAACATTGGATGTCATTAGGATTTAAAGGGAAAATTCTTTTTTCAGAATCTCTAGAAAAGAAGGCTTGAGATGCCGTGTTTCTGATATCAGAAGCAACTTATATCTGGGTTTAGTGGGAGCAATGTGAAGCTCTTTTCATCACAACTGTGATTTCTAGATCTGGGCTGTATATGTGTAAGAGGTAAAAAAACTTAGGCAGCATGTTTTAGTGTTTTGAAGTGCAATGGCAAGAGAATAATGCATAGAACAGGTCTGAGGATCTGCTTGCTTCAGGTTACAAATGCCACCGGGTGAAGAGATGTGTGCAGGTCTGTTCACTTCGTTGTCTCTGTTTTCTCTTTTTGGGGGACAGGGAGATGAACAGGAATTTCTTCAATGCACAGTTCGGCAGCATATTCAGAACTGATGAGAATCCAACTTACTTCCTCAGACGTCTCTCTAGGTTTGCCGATATCTACATGGCATCCCTGAGCTGTCTCTTGAACTACGAACCCGATTACACATTTTATCCAAGAAGGACTCCTTTGCAGCACGAACTGCCTGGCTGGTCAGACCAGCTGTGCACTGGTACATTCAGAATACCTTTCCTACAAGAGACAGTTCAGATCAAATAAACACTTGGCAGCTCCTCTCTAAAATGGAAAAATATCTGTCGGTTTTTTGGAATGTACCTGTATTTTATTTAAGTCACTTAAATCTGTAACCTTGGTTTGTATGTATCTCATAAGCTTTGTACCTGTTTTTCTCCTCTGCTGCTCAGGCATGTGAAAACTCCTCTTTTCACACAGAAGAGATGATGGGCTGCCAAAAGAGTAGTGGGCCAGGAGGGAGGGCACATCTGAGGGGGAGGACTGGTGGTGTTCTGGGCTGGTTATTTTTATTTGTTCATTGGAAACTTTGATCTGCAGCCTCATGGTTTACAAAGAAATCCCTGAACTCTCTCTTCTGGCCCTTCTCAGCACTCCAGCTGAAGCCTGTAATGGATCTTTGGCACAGAAGAGCTTAAATCCAGTATTAATAATTCAGTGCTCCACTGTTAGTAACCAGCTTAGGGTGAGGCTGAGAGGGATGGGCACACATTGTCCCTTCCCTTGCTCTTTGCATGGAGCTTTGCCTGTGAGGAGCTGAGGGCTGCAGGATCCTGGGCTCTTTCTCCTGTCTGTGCAGTTTCTGTTCTTGCCATGTCTGTGCTTGGCTGCAGCTGGACCTGAGCCTAAAACTGAGACTTGCAGTAGCTTGGGCTGCTTCAGCTTCCTTCTCTTAACTTTTAGGTACCATGTATTTTCTTTTCTTTTTTTTTTTTTTTTGTTTCAGAACACTTCAAGTATCCGCTCTCCGATAATAAGGCCATTTCAAGAGGTCTTGCATTTTGCATTTCAAAGTGGAGACAGATCTCTCTGTCAGGCTTTAGTTTCATCCTAAATGCTGCTTTTAAAAATTTTTAAAGTGTCTTATTACAGTGGTATGCAATGTGGCTTTGCTGTTCCCTAGGAGAGAATGTATTTCATATAGCCTTCAGTAATGGACTTTTACAGTCAAAAGTAAACACGCACAATGGGCAAAGGACTTAGAGGAAAAATTAAGAAACGAGAAAGTGGAACCCAGAGTTTTCTGATGACATGTTTTTAGCTCAAGCCCTGAAAGCTATATTAGCTGGAATAAGGAAAAATAATTTTGGTACAGATTAGAAGTTTTTTTAATTGCTGATATTGAAGGTAATGTGTGAGCACAAACTCTGGGTAGCATATGTGTTTCAAAGATTTGAGCTGAAAAATGTCTATTTTGCACAAGGAAAACATCTGTTGATGTATTTCCTCAAAGAGGCACTTTATGGCACTGCTATATAGTTGTTTTTAAATAAGAATTGTTTCCTTTCTCTGAATCCAAAGGAAATATACTTGGTTTTTTTTAAGTGGTGCTTCCCAGCCCGGCCACTTTAGAAGGCATAATATGATTAATATTTTTCAAATTTTAGTTATTAAAGGCTTGGTTTTTAAAAGCATGTAATTAACAAAATATATAGCATTTGGTATTCATTTTGGGATATCACTTGCTTTCTATCATGATTGTCAGGCAAACAAACTTTTGTTGACCAAAAGTTTTCTGGTTTGGTTTGTTTGTTGGTTTGTTTTTTTTTTAACCTGTCTGTATGTGCAAGTACCTAGATTGAATTTCATATATGGTATATTTCATGTTTTTAAAGGCATGTTTGCAGAGTAAAAAGTGTATTCTAATTTAGCCTGCACATTTTGTAAGTAGTTTTCCTGTATGCTTGAAATCAGTATGAAGTTCTCAGAGGTGGTTTAGACTTCATGATTTTCTTGTGCTCCTATTTCAAACTGAAGTGTGTGGTTTAGAGACCCTTGTGTTTAAACAGATGAATATACTTGAAATGAGGAAGTTTATTTGACTTTCCTGCTCGTTTTGCTGGAATAAAAAGATAAAGTGTTGTTGGGCTGTATCAGGAGATGACTCGGTGGGGCTGTGCAAGAAATATTCAGCATCACTTGATAATGGAATATGAAGTTGGGAATATCCTGATTTGCCTTCAGTTCTTTTCCCTAATGCTCAGCTAGAACTGAACTCGGTGTTAGGTGTGTGGAGCACCTCTCGTGCTCCAGAGATTTCAATGCACTCTTTAAAAAAAGAAGACCCACCCAAACCTCTGTGCATTCACCCTGTGTTAAGCAGGACCAGTTTACTTGGCTTGAATGGTTGTATTACGCACATAATGCGTGTTTTTGTTTCAAGATTTGTTTTCTTCTCTCACCCTTCCTCTCTCTTGACTTAGAAATCAAACTTCTCTATGAAGCTATGTTGCAACAGCCAGCTGAAGTAAAATATTGTTTATATTGCATGATTTCTTGAAATAAGCAATGTTGCATGAAAAAGGTTAATTATTGAAGGGTTATATTTCTTTAGAATAACCCAACTATATATAATATAAATTTAAGTGAGAATATTCAGGTGTATTATTTATTTTTCAGTGCTAAAATGCTGCTTTTTAACTTTTAAAGATGTCTTGCATTTTTTTAATGATTTCACCTTGATGCTCTCTGCATTACTTATTTTAACCTTAGGCTTCTGATTTGAAAGAGATTTTTGGGCATGTTTAATGGGCAGTGTGTATATTAATTTTGGGAGTATAGTTCATTTGAACACCAGAGGAAGAAGACATTTTTGTTCTGGTCTATCAAAAACACAGAGCTGAATAACCTGTCAGTAAAAGAAGAGTTTAATGAATTGTGGAGCTTTTTTTGTTTTTTTGGTGATAAAAATATTTAATAATTATTACAAAAATAAATGCTTGGACTTTATCTTCTGGTCTCTATGAGCCTTAATATTTTGATTGACTGGGGAGAAGGAAAGAACATGAGTTGTATTAACTGCAAAATTCAGTGGAGAAAACTCTCCTAGGTGTGTGTTGTGGTGTGTGTGTGTTTAAGTGTGTTTGTTTTCTAAATTTTCTGCTATCAAACTCAAGTTTGATTCCCTTCTAATGGTGTGTGGTGACAGTGGCAGCTGTCACTGCTGTGCTCAGTGAAAATACAGATGTGAAGGAGCAGCTGCTGCTCCTGTCAGACCTAAAGAACTCAATGCAGGCATTGCAGGGCAAGGGGATGTTCACATTCATCATCCACTTGTCACAAAAATTCAAATGGATATTTGAATTCCAGTGGTTCATTGGAATGCTTCTTACTAAAGCTGCCACAATTTCTGCTTCCCTTTGTGTAGTGAGGTGAGCTGTAAACCAAACACCCAAGTTCAAGGAAAGACAGAAGTTAGAGGAGGCAAGGGGGACAGACAGGATGGTTCCTGCTGCTGAAGATCTTACAGAAAAGTATACCAGTGAAAAAATCCCATCAGTTTAAAAATAGAGATTTACCACATGTTCCATTTCACACTTGCTTGTTCTAGTTGTAACTGAGCCAAAATGAAAGCACAGACCTGGAGTACTAGAAAATTTAGGATATTTGCCAAGTTCGCAGCCCTGTTGTGGCCATTTAAAAGTCTGTGAAGAAGAATAAAAGAAAAAAAGTTAAATAGCAAGCTGGTGGAAGTCATCTGCTTTTCCCAGAGAAGTGTCTGCTTGCTTCCAGGTAGGCTAGTTGAGACTCAGTTTTGCATTTATCACTCAGATTTGGTACTGCTCAGACACAGCCAGCACTTCTGAGGTTGGTATCTCTGTCAGCTGTATAGAAGGCATCTTAAACAAAGCTGTGCTCTTTTGGTTTTTAATTTGTAGCAAGATTTTATTCCCTGGTGCTCTTTTTTTTCCACAGAAAGTGTAAATAAAAATGTGTTTATTAGCTGACTAATGCCAAATTCAGTCTTTAATTCTGATCATGAGGACCACTCATCACAAGCTGTTGGTCATCTGAATCCTATAAAATAGAACAAAAAGAAAATCAGACTTGAACATTGCATTAAGAAACAAAGGTAATTTTTGGCAAATTTGTCCATACAGATGGCTGAGTTGGCACCTGCCATTTTTGCAAAGTGGTGCATTTTGATTTTAGGCTCTGCATGCATGTGAGGGTGCAATCTTTCCTTGCCTGGATTCCCAGCCCCCTCCCTCCTGTGTTTCAGATTCTTTGGAGTGCTAGCGTGGCTCTCAGCTGCGTTTGCAGCAAGGAGACATGAAGACAAAATTAGAAGGGTTTTAAAGCCTGTGTAGACATGGCACTGTCATCCAGTGGCATTTGAAATCCAGTTTAATTCAGCTGTCCTTGAAGGTGGACTTGAAATGCAGCTATTGACCACAGCTTCAATTTTGCTGCAGGTGGGACAGCCCAGTTTCAAACAGTGGGGAGACAGGAGAGCCAGGAATTTAAATGCTGGTTTCTTGAATTAATTTTTCTTTTCTGACTAGGTATTTTTCTTTCATAAAGTCATCCTCTCTTACCATTATGTTAGTAGTTTCTCAATCTCAAATCAAAATGAACACTTACTGAGAAAAGATCATAAGTAGGTTCTGGTGAGGTCAGTGTAGAAGAACTTTCATATGAGGGGTTGGTGATATTTGAAGGCTGGGACTTGTCCAGTGACGTTGTGTCCGTGTCATCTTTTGACTGCACAAAAGCACACAAACCTGCTTAAATTTCATCCCCTTCCCCAGTGCACTCAGTGGGGCACTTGAGCTTCACTGCCAGCTGGAGCAGGGTTGTGACTGATCTGGCTTTATTTTCTAAATCTGTCTCTGGGCATGAGCTGTGGTTTTGGCTGATTGTGGTATCTCTGATCACTTAACGCTGCTATCTCTTCCTCTCCGTTCTTATTTTTAAGCCTCGGCAAAGAATGGGAGAGGAAGTGTGGTTCTGAAATTTGTTTTGGAGTAAAAAGTTCCTAGTTAGTCCTGAGGGCTCTCATTGCAACTCTGTAAAAACACAAGTGGTTCCCCTGGCTCTTGGGTTTTGTTTATAGAAGATAATTCATGTTACACGCAGGGACTAGAACAGGAAAGGATTTCTGTTTGTTTCTAGGTAGACCTTTTGGATTGGTTCTTGTGTATTTTGTAACATTTATTTTCTCATCCCTCATCTCTAAGTAGCTTGGCTGGTTTTGCATCATCATCATGCTAGCAAAATTAGTTAAGAGAAATCAAGCCTGGAAGTACATCAGTATAAAAATCTGCACTTTTCAGTCCTACAGTCATTTCAATTTGTTTGTCTTTTGGATCTGGCCTTTTTCCTATCAAACATTTCCACCTCCAGAACAAAATTAGTAGCAATGCCATTGAGGAGGGGGAGAACATGTGCCCTTTCCGTGGCTGTAATTCCCTGCTTCCCTAAGGGTGAGCTTTCTGGGGAGGTGAAGACTTCTGCACTGCTGTAGTGTAGTTAAATAATTAAATATCCAGCTAAATATCCAATTAAATATGCAGTTAAAGAAGCTTTGGGCCAGTCCTCGGTGTTGGAAGTGTCTGTGAGCAGACACTTGGGGGGAGAGGTCTGGGGGGAAAAGTGAGCTCCTGCCCAAGGAAAGTGTGTGAAGCTTCCCCAC
Source organism: Pardalotus punctatus (assembly GCA_013400915.1). Lineage (NCBI taxonomy): Eukaryota > Metazoa > Chordata > Aves > Passeriformes > Pardalotidae > Pardalotus > Pardalotus punctatus. Next base: position 51,872 of record VZTX01023839.1, read on the forward strand.
TTTTTCTGTGTCCCAGTCTGAACACTTCCCATGGGAAATGAATCAGGAATGTTTCTAGCTTCAAATCCCTGGAGAAACTGGAGGTTGTGAATGTGGGAATTGTTGTCCACCCCCTGCTTCGTGTTCCCACCTGCCACCTACCTTGAAGTGCTGGAAGCCTATGTGTTTCTTCCTGAACCTGAGGTAGGAATATCCAATCAGAGCCACGATTCCAGCAACCAGACAGATGCCAAAGAATATTCCTGTCCCAGTACTGGCATGGAGAGGAGCCTGGATGAATGGCAAGGCAAAAGTAAACAATGTTCCTTAGAAACTTGAAAGATCTTTTTGCAAGAACTAAAATGGAGCTTTAGAAAATCTGTTTTACATACGTGAGCTCCGTTATTTTGTATAAAGAAAACAAATTTATAAATATGGGAAGAAATTGAAGAAATTCAGGCAAACTTTTTGTATTTCACTAGTGCCTTGTTTTCAACTTCTAATTCTCTTTGAAAGTAACCTTTTAAGCTGAAAGCTGCATATATGTCAGGGAAAATGGGAATATACAAATATCAGCAATGAGTTTAGGGTGGTATAAGCCACAGTTACCTCTCACCACCCCAAAAAATGAAATCACTGTGTACTCACAGGTTCTGCTGGAGCCTTTAAAGGCTCTGAAATGATGTGGATTATCCCGTTGGAAGCAATTATATCCCACTCAACAATAGCACTTCCATCCACATATCGGATCTCGCTCTGCCGGGAAGAGAGGCAATGAGAGCTGAGCTTTGACCCTTCTCCCTTTGGTGCTGAAATGGACATTAGGTTGATTTCCCCACCTCAGCCGAGAGAAAAAGCACATGGGGGCTTCACCCTGGTGCCTCATCAGCCTGGGAGGCCCCGAGGTTGGTCATGGTTCTGCTGTGCAGGAAGCAGCCGTGATCATTGCCTGCATGTTGCCTTTGGGTGCTGCTCTGTCCTTTTTCTTTTCCTTCTGACTAAAGGTTTCTGTGATCTTTGTGAAATTGCCAAGCCCTGCCTAGAAGTGCTGCTATTCTGGAGTGCCACAGCCACTTTCACTGTGGAGGATGCCACTTGCCACTCAGGTTTGGAGTTTGCCACTCAGGTTTGGCTGGAGTTTGCTTGCTGTGAGCAAGGCTCTGTTGGTGTCTTCTGCCTCACCCAGGAATTTACCAAGAAACTTTACAAATGCCAGCACCGTTTTTAATGATCAGCTGCTGCTCTCTTCTCTTCCCCTATCCCACAGCCATGTCCCACAATCCTGCCAGGCTGGGAGAAGAGTTGAATGAAGCCCATACCCCCATCCTGTGATTTCTGAAGGCCACTTGAACAACTTCTGAGTTTTGTAGGCCAGAGCTTGTTCATTTTTGCAGTTTGCCAGCTGCTATCCTGCACTGCCTGGACAGGAAAGAACTTTCTGAGCTCAGTCTCTCATTGCTGTCTGCTCTAACCTTATCAAAATCCTCTCCAGATCAGTGTGCCACCTGGTTACAGGGTATAGCTTGAGAGGGGGAAAAGCACAAAGATAGGAAATTTATTCCAAAGGTACCTGATCAGCAGTGGGGACTCGATGTTCCTGGCCCCCGGTGTTTGTAATGAGGAGTTTTTTCCCTAGACGAGTTGGAAGGGTGGTTCCATTGGTCAAGTCCTCATAAAACGTTATATTGGCATTAGATAAATGATACTCGATGTCTCTCCCAGAAAGTGTCTGCAAATGAGGGCAAAATACAAAGAGTGTTAATGGATCTCATTAATCCTTTGGATTTATTCGTAAACCAAGTGCTTGTGACCCTTTTTCCCTCCTCTTCTATTAATGCTGCAGCAAGTTCAACGTTATTAGAGGTTATTGTGAAATCTGCATGGGAACAGTGGGACCTTCTGTCCCTGCTGGCCTCTGACGGCTGCCTGCAGCAGGCAGGACCTTAATTCCAGCAGGACAAAGGATTTTACTCTTCTGTAGGATGACCTGAGGAGACTCAGATATTCCAAGCAGCGTGAAGATGTAAGCCAGTGCATAAACCCATTGTTTGAGACAATATTTGACTGAAGAAAGGAAATAAAGAATAAAAGGGGAGAGCATAGAAATGGAGTTAGGAACAGATGCCTTTAGTGTGTTTGTGGGAAATACCAAAGCTGTGTGCTGCTTTCTTCAAATAACTGTGCTCTATGTTAGTAAGCCACAACAGACTTCATCTGAGGCAGACTCCTTCATAACACAGTAACTGAAATTTCTGATGGAAAAATCTCTGTAGTGACCTGAACACTTGATAACCTTGCACTCCTAACCACGGAAGGGAAATGGAAACAATGAATTCACCTCTTTTGTGAGCACAGTTTAAATTAAATGGGGTTATACAGAAGTCACATCATACTAAGATTTTTTTTGTAAGCTTAAATTTCAATGGGATGCAGAAACCCATAATGGCTGTTTAAAATGTGTTGGTAAAAGAAGAAAGGAGAAAAAATCCCCCGACCCTGACCTCGTTTTCCTTTAACCCGCTGTCATTTGGAGCAAAGAGAGTGGCGTGCACTGACAGGTCTGTGAGGTACTGCAGGAACTCCCTCCCCTTCCTCGAGGTGTTGGAGTAAGCCATGATGTCCTAGGCAGAAACAAAATCCAGCTTTACTAAAGGGCAATTGTGCACTCCTGTGTGGAGAGCAGAAAAGATGACACCATATGAGTGATAGCAAAGGGACTTTCTGATATTAGCCATGAAGCAGCTCTGGAGGGACTTTACAAAGGAAGTTTGTATTCAAACCCCAACTCTGGGTGCTGATTTAATGAGTACATCTTAAATTGGTTTGCAGAAACTTGGCCCTTGTTGTCTTTGAGGCCACTTATCCATATATACACAGTGCCTTTCTAAGCAGTGACAAGAAAAGAACTCAACATTTTGTCTTTTCCCAGTAGGAATTTGACAAAGTTCCAAGGCACTGTCCTCCTTGTGGTGCTTAAGAAGTTTTGTAGAGCCTCCTTTAAGCTAAAGCTGCACCAGGCTTTTCATTCCAAGTGAAATTTAGAGCCCAGAAATCTCTTTGGAGCAAGGAAGTTAAAAAAGCAGTAACTAAGTTCTGATTTGGACGGTGCAGATTTAGACCACTCTGCCTTGCTTCACTGCTGTGTTGTTATTGCCTGTATTTTTAAAGCAAACCCTGGATATGACACCCAGAGCCTGCTTTTCCCCACTCCCCCCCAGCCCTGGGTCATACCCCCAGGAAATTTGTCAGCCTTGGGGAGGACATCAGCACTTGCAGCAAGTTCCCACTGCAGGAGACGCCATCCCCCACGTAGCCAGGCTTGCAGGAGCAGTTCACCTCTGAAAGGGACAAACATGAGAGCTGTAGGGGCAAACACCCTTTCCAAGAAAGCTTTGTGCTGAAAAAAAACTTGGATGCAACAGGCTATGGTTTTTAAAAAAAGTTAAAAAAAGGCAGAGTCTCTTGTGGTGTTATCTAGCAGCCTGTGTGTAGTTGCAGTGTTTTAGGATTTTCTTTCTCTCTCATGGAGAATATAGATAAACTGTACTTTCTTAATCTCTGTGTTTTGTGTTAGAGGTGTACAAGCCATAACCAATAGGTCTTTGGGGGTGGATTGTCTTTGGCCAATAGACAATTGTTTATTACTGTGTATAAAAAGAAGTTCTTGTAAATAAAACCTTCTTCTTTGCCATCTTGAAGCCTGTCTGCCTGACCTCTCTACCTGCTTCCACAAATCCCACCAACAGAAGAGCAAACCATACCTGTGGCTGATGAAAGGAACCAAGATCGGGGCTGCTGCCCCTGTTTGCACAAAGGGATGTGGCCGAGGATCCGCTCACCTTTCTCCCTGTAGCAGAAGACATCCCAGGTTTCGCTCAGATTGACTCTTCTCCCATAGTCCACGATGCCCACGTAGCCGGAGCCGCAGTTGGGGGAGGAGAAGCCGGTGGGGTAGCCCACCCTCTGGCCATCCAGCCAGCCAGCAGAGCACAGGTGGTACCGTGCCTGGGGGGGCACAGCCAGAGGGGAGAAACTCAGGGCAAAGCTGGGGCTGGGGCTGCAGAGGGAATGAACCCGGGGCACTCAGGGAACCCCCCCCTGCCAGCGCTGTCCCTGTGGGTCTGAATGGGCTCTGTCCATCCTTCTGTCCTGCAGCCTGCCCTGCTCTGACCTCTGTGCTGAGGGGACCGAGAGAGCCTTTCCTGGAAAACCTTCCCTGACTGAAAAGTTGGGCAGTGTTGGAGGCAGGTGTGACAGCCAAAGGTGATGTGGCTGAGTTCCACCATGTGCCAGCTCCCCTTTGCCAGTGGGGAAAGGGCTGACAAATTCAACATGGAAAATAAAGCACCAGGGGTGCTCGAGCCAGCCCCATTGCTGATTTTGCTGCTTGGAGGGAAATACTGAGGCTGTGAGGCACAGGGAAGCTGCAGCTCTGGCTGCAATCTGAATCCTCCTGCAGTGGAAGGAGGTGGATGTCCAGGCTGTGGTTCAGCCTCACATTTTGCTGGAGGTGTCTCTAAACAGTGAGTGTCTCCCTTCCACAGCTGGAAGGAGCCAGAAAGAGGCAGTCAGTCTGAGCCACTCTTGCAAAACAAGTGTTGCAAACCCAAATTGAGATGCTCATCCTGCTGCCATCAGCCGTGTGTTGTCTGGAACACGCTCAAGGAAAGCAACATGGAAATGGGTCTGCTAACTCAACAGTGTTTGAGAAAAAGATTCCTGAGACTTACTTTAAAGAAATAAGCTTAATTAAATTTAATTTCTTTAAAAAGTGTTAATAAATATAATCCCCTCAAAAACACTCTGAAAGCCTTCCTCACCCCAGCATCACTGGAGAAAAAACTTGGAAGTGGTTTCAGTGCTGTGGGAGCAGGCATGAAACCAAAGTCTGAAAGCTGCTCCCAGCCAAGCATACCCTGGGGCATGGGCAAGGGAAAGCAGGGAAAATGAAGCTTATTAGCCCAGAGCAGACCCCTTGCTCCTCCCCCTCCATTTAGGCTGTGTCTCAGCCCACCTTGGGGTTCTCCTCACCTTCTGGGCATAGAGGAGCTGGCTGTAGGTGGCCATGGTGGCCGACTCGTTGGCACAGGCCTCCCTGGCCTTCTCGTAGGTCATTCTGTACTGGCCCAGGGGCGAGCGCAGGTGGAACACCCCGACCGTGGTGTCTGCAAAGAGACAGCAGAACCAGCTCTTCCTCAAGGGCTTTCCACGTCTGGATGCAGGGTCAGCTGTGCCATCCAGTTTGTAAATCTGCAGTTTGCCAGCTGCTACCCTGCGCTGTCTGGGCAGGAAAGAACCCTCTGAGCTCAGTCTCTCATTGCTGTCTACTCTAAACTTATTAAAATGCCCTCTGGATCGGTGGTTACAGGGTGTAGCATGAGAGGTGGAAAAGCACAGATAGGACATTTATTCCAAAGATACCTGATCAGCAGTGGGGACTGGATGCTCCTGGCCCCCAGTGTGGCTCAAATACAAATACCCATGAATTTTGTGAAACGTAGCTAGAACAGATTGATCCCTTAGGGGTGACGTTCCCACCTGGAGTGCCCTCACACGCTGCTTCATGACTCTGGTACTGCCACGTGGGTAAGCACACGTTCTGGCTGTAATCCTGTTGTTTCACAGGGCCAGAGGAGAGCCCTGAACAGGTTTATGGGGACCCTTGCTACTCAGGGCACAGGGCTGAGGGTGTGCAGGGTGTCCATCCCCACCTTGGAAATGCAGGTCAGCGCAGTCGGCGTCGGGGTGGCACTGCCCGTTGTCCTGCAGGCAGCGGTCCAGGGGCAGCTGCATCACCGAGCAGCTCAGCCCATCGCCGATGTAGTTGTTTTTACACTCACACCTACGTTTGTCCTGCTCAGAGACAGAAGGGGAAAAGCCAAGACGAGCGTTTAGCTGACATAAAACTGGTGTTTCAGGCAACATCCTGAACTGTTGGGAAAATGTCGCTTGATATTAGCAGGAATGGACAAACAGGAAAGTTGCTGCTAACAACTAAGCAAAATATTTACACATGTAGTGGGGTGCTTTGCTGAATTAACACCAAAGCATAATTGCATCCACAAAGTTAATAGCATGCATTGAAGGGTTGTATGACACGTAATTCACAAAAATGGATGGCAAACATATCAAAATGATATTTAAATGACTGGGCATGGAAGAAAGAAAAGGAATTTAACAGCCTACTGATAGTAATGAATGAGAACTATAAACCAAGCAGGAATTGGTGACATCCAGGGATTGTGATGGGTGACAGCTGGAACAGATTAGCAGCAAGACTTTTTTAGATCAGTCCTGGAAAGCAGCTCAGGCAAGACACCAAAATGGAATGGACAAGTGATCCTGAAAAGCACCAGGACAAATGCTGGATCGAGTCACTTGCACAAGCTTTCCCTAACCACTTTGGCTCTGTGGCTCATGGAATTTGTACCATGTGGTGGTGGAGCTTTTTAAACTGAGTTCAAAAAACCAACAAGTAAGAGTATTCTCCCAGCTGTCCCTTTGTTTAGCTTCCAAAATATGTTTAATTTTGATCCAACAAATTCCTATTGCAAATAAGGATATCTAGTTAGAGAGAACTAAGAGTAGGATAGAAAAACTACATATGTGAAACATCCCATCTTCTGAGTTACCCCATTCCCCAGAGCAAAGATGTCAAACTGCTCCTCACCCTCCAGCTGAAAGCGTACCAGACTGATGTGGGAAGAAGGTTGGAGCCAAGTAAAGGTTGTTTTGGAAAACAGGGATTTAGAGAGGCACAGAGTGGGATCCAGCCAGAGGCGACTTCTGCTGGCACCAGGGAGAAATGCCTCAGACTTCCCTGCTGGGGACAGAAATCATTCAACTCACAGGTCCTGTGACAATGCAAATGGCATGCTCGTGGCAGCCTCCGTTGAAGCCATCAGCACAAGGATTTATTGGGAGGCAGGTGAACCCATCTCCCTTGTAGCCCTTCTGGCAGCTGCAGAAGACTTTCACCCCGAGCTGTGTGCATTCGGCCGCCTTGTGGCACCCACCGTTGTTTTGTTTGCAAAGTTCTGCAGCTGTAGGGGAAAAAGAAAACAAGTGAGTAAAGTCTGCTTTTAAAGAGGGTGTTCTTCACAAAGACAAACCATTGCTGGTCCTTCCACACTAAAAATACTAGAATAGTTGTTTGGGAGAAAAAAAGCTCTTTCCATTTCCTGGGGCATTGCTGAATTTCTGTGAAGTCTATCCCTTAGGGCTCTGAAGGCCTTGTCAGGATGCCCTTGATTCAGGAGACATGATACCAGCCCTCAGGCTTCTGGCCAGGTTAACTTTGGAAGATGTAAGACACCTGGCTGAGAAAGAACAATGGTTTCTGCAGTGATGTTACCAGGGAGCTACCTTGCCTGTGGTCATAAAAAAATTATCAAATAATTTAAATAATCAAATATCATGATTAATTATTTTAATAATCAAATCAAATAATCAAAAACCCTTTGATATTATCAAGTCCCACTGTAAATCCTGAGGGAAACCCAACTTAAAACCCTTCTGTCCTCAAAACCTGACTGAAAACCTTGTTGCCCATGGTCCTGCTTGGTAATGTCTGGAGAAGTCAGCCTCCTGATTTAGAAAATCATGATCTCTGTATATCCTAAATTTGCTTTGCTTGCCGCTCTGTGGAAGTTTTTAGGTTGGACAAGCAACATTTCGTGGTGGGCAGTAACTGCATTCACTGTGCTGAGCGAGAGGAAAGAATCTTCTCCCTCTCTGCTCCTTCTGCCCTGCCCCTTGAGGAGTGATGCTCGGGTTTCTCACGTGGGGGGCAGCAGGAGCTCACCTGTGCAGGTGATGCCGTCCCCATCGTACCAGGGCTTGCACTGGCACGTGTTGTTCTCTGTGCAGACGGCGTTGGCCGAGCAGCTCGGGGAGCACACGGGCGGCAGAGCTGAAGGGAAGGCAGGACAGCTGCAATCAGAGAGCTCTTGGACCACAATGCCCTCGTTTCCCGCAGAGGGAGAACCCTTCATACCAGTCTGGCTAACTGGAGAACTTGTAGGGATTTTATTTGTTCACTGCCACAGCCCAAAGCCCCTCCACAGGGGAGGCAGGAGCTCCTATTGCCGTATCACAAAAGAGGAGAAAGCGGGGTGAAGGAGTTTGTCAGTCCAGAGCAGAGTCCCTAAGTATTTTTAGATGGCTCCTGACATTATTAACCCTTTCTCTCTTATCTATGGAAACCTCCTGTTGAGCTGCAAACCCTTTTAACCCACAGCTGCACGGACAGGGGAGGCACAGACCTAGCTTGGTTTCACACAGCCGGCCAGTCCATCCTGTCTCACAGAAACATCGTCCCGTCCCCGAATATCCCTCGTCACACTGCCCGTTGTTCCTGCATTCACAAGCTGGAAAAGAAACACAGAGGTCACTTGCAGAGTGGGAAAGGGGAGAGCTTTTCACTGGAGAAACATCATTGTGTTTCTCATTTTTTCATGTCAGTTTAGATGCAGTATTATCCAGCAGTGATTTAGATGAGTCTAATTTCACATTATTTCACCATGAGGCCTGGCAAGCAGAGGACCAGCCTATCCAGAGTGGTTGAGCAATTTTCATCCTTGGAGGTTTAACCTGGCAGGATAAATCCTAAACACAAATTCAGAAATGACCCTGTTTTGAGAAGGGGGTTGGACTAGAGACCTTCTGAAACCCCTTCCAACCTGAATGATCCTGTGCCCCTATGTTTTTATAATTGGCATTAATTCAATGTGCCTCCAAAAATGGGGATTGATCTGCACATTGCAGTGGAATAGCAAACTCCAAAAAGGACTTTGGCAGGAAAGAGTTAATGGCTGAACTGAAGACCCAGACAAATTGGTACTAACGAGCTTCGGCTGTTAATTGTGGGGAAGCCAGACAAAAACAAGGTGTGGGGAGGGAGAATGCTTGCTTGCTGTGTGGGAGAAGGTCTGGCTGAGTAAAGAAGCCACATTTGAGGTTAGTGAGCTTTGCTGTAAAACATAGACAAGTTACCTGTAATTTGTTTGGTTTAGGTTTCAAATATTTGTATGACTAAAAGCTTTTGGATTCTTGTAGTTCCTTTTGTAGATGAGGCTCTGCTCCTTCTGCCCTACAACTTGAGGTGTGATGGTCTGATTTAATCTATAGGTGATTTTTTTTCTTGTTGTCTTTGGGCCCTGGAATAGCTTATGAGTTAAATCGTTTTTAGGGAATTATTCATGGCTCTCTGTTTCATAATGTAATGCTGTAACATCCTTTATGGCATTATTCTTCTTCCTGAAATAGTTTTGTTTAAAGAAGAAAATCATATGGGATTGGTGGACATGATTTTTTTGTGTACCTGTCCTACTGAAAAGGAGCTTCACTTGCTGACTTTTTAAAATTTAATCTACTAAGTCAATTTTGGCTGGCTTAAACCTACATCAAAAAGAAAGGGGTATAGAACTTTTTTCCCTTAAATTCCATAGCTTGGTTTCAGGCTTACAGCTGTGGTGTGATAAAAAGTGGATGAATGGTAGGTAAGCATAATCCTGAGTATCTGTGTCCAAGCCTATTGCCTCTAGCCCCCATCGTATGTGCCTTGGGAGCAGTAGAGGTGCACAGGGTCGGGATGGAAGCGTTAAAGCTGTAACTTCTTATCTGAAGGCTTTATGTCAGGAAAACCTTTCAGTTTAAAGGGAGCCATTGACCCTGCTCCCACATGGTTTACATTTAAAACCACAGCGAGGTGGATTATGTGAGCAGTTTCTTGGCTGTCCATCTTCACAAACCTCCTTCACCACGGTGTCCTTTTTCCTCTCTGCACGGGCAGTGTGTGACCTTGGCCTCCTGCCTTCCACGCTGCTAAAATGCTGCCTTAAGCTTTGTGGGGATGGAGGAGAAAGCTGTGCTGTTAAAAACTCCTTGCTGGAGGCTCTGCTCCCGCTGTCACTCATGCACAGTGTAGATAAAATCCTGTGCAGACACAGCCACACGGCTTCTCCTCCTCCCTTCCGAGACCTTGTGCCAGCCCTGGGGTGAGGAAAAACCCTGCTGTTAAGAGGGGAGCATTCCTTGGCTTGGTTAGAAACTCCCTGCTGACAGAACGGTTCGGGCTGCACCTGGGTGCGGATATGGGGAGGGAAATTCCAAATTCCACGTACGCCGGCAGGTGAAGCCGTATCTGCCCGGCACACACAGCTCACACGAGGTCCCGTTGAAGCCGCCGTGGCAGTGGCACTCTCCTGTCCCCGTGTACCCGTCGTCACAGGAGCCGTGGCCATTGCATGGGGTCTCGGGGCCCCCTGGGCAAGCTGAAAGGTTGAAAAGAGAAGTGGCTCTTTAGCTCAGCTGCGTGTTTATTCGTTGTGTAAAAATCACTGAGCAGGGAATGCCTGTGAACGCATCTCTGCTGAGGTGTCTCAGTGGCTGTGACATTTGTGACTCTGAATTCCTTGACAGCACCTGTCAGAAAGGTGCTGAGGATCTGTGACATTTGTTGACTCTGAATTCCTTGACACTCTTCCACAGCGCCTGTCAGAAAGGTGTTGAGGATCATTCCAGCCCTGGCTTCTGGGTGCTGCTATCTGGCTGATGACCTGTCTGGGAATGGCACTGCCCAAACCGAGCCTTTCTTGTGTGTCTCTCCGGGCTGGGAGCTGCCAGGGAGAGCCCAAAGGGTGGCTCAGGCTGATCTGGCCAGAATTGCATTGGATCTGCATGTGTCTGTGTGTGAAACCGGGACAGAGCAGGCTGGCAGGGCTGTGTGGGGCTGCCCCTCTCTGCCAGCAGGGATCCTGGTGGGATGGTTCCTGTGTTCCCCGGTGGAGCCGGAGCGCTGCTCCCCTGCAGGGCTGGCAGCTGGAGGAGCACGGTTTGGTGGTGTCTGCTATCAGCCAGCTCAGATGGAGCTCCCAAACTGGCTCCACATCTTCAGAACTACAATTTCTGACCTTATTCTGCGGGGTGCGGCTGAGCCATCACACACCGAGTCTCAGCTGTGTGCCGGTGTTGCTGTGCGAACCTGAGTCTGTTTGTTTTTTAAAGGACTTTCAGCTGGTGCCTCTCTCAGCAGGACACCCTTTACTTTCTATAACATTCACCTGCTGCTACTGTGGAGTTAAAAACTTGCTCTAAATGTGAGAAAGAGATGATTTGGATTGAAAAACAGTTAACACTTCGTGTTCTTCAGCTCTTGCAGCCAAGTTCCCTCATCTTTCAGCATCTCTCCTCATGCCCCTCATCCCAATTCTCCCAGTTTTGCCTGCTGGGCGCTACACAGCTGTACTGGGGAGGGGGAATGGGGGGCACAGGCTGGCCGTGGGGGTGGGAATCCTACCTTGGCAGTCCGGCCCGAAGTAGCCCTTGCAGCACTTGGGAACGGTGATGACCATGGAGCAGTTCCTGCGGCATCCGTCCCTCCGCAGCCCGTAGGACTCGTACGTGCACCAGTGGACTCCGTCCTGCGGTCACCGTGCAGAGAGAGCAGGGGAAACGCAGGAAAATGAGTGCTGTGCGCAGGTTTGGGTTTTTTCCTCTTTAAATTGTCATTTCTGGTGTATACTGAATCAAAATGTGATGTGTGGGGAGCTCTCTCGCAACTCTTCTGGTTCCTGATGTGCTAAACAGCATTAGTGAGGGAGCAGGGGCTGCTCTGGACTCTGCTGAAGCGCTTTTACTGAAAGCTGAAGCTGTGTGAGACCGACAAGCATCGATGTTCTCCTGCACCTGGGTGTTTGCCCAGGGACAGCTTTGTCACTTATTGATGTGCTAGTACTGTCAGAGCTTCTCTTTTTATTTATTCTAAGAATTTTTTTTCTAGTTTGCTTCTGTGAAGTACAGAGACGAGCGGGGTTAGACTGCTTGCATGTGAGATTTGAATGTATTACCTTCGGTTTGGTCCCTGGAGGGCATTTGGAGTTACTGAAACAGCTAGCACAATGCCCCTGGAAAAGGAAAAAAACCCACATATTAAAATAATGGCTGCAAAAAGCCATTTAACTTGGACAAAAGTTTGTTTTATGAGAGTAGAAAATATGAGCAGAAAAAAGGTAAGGCTTATCACAGTTAAAAAAATTAATAGAAAACTCTGGAGAAACAAGAGAGGAGAATGACAACAAAATAGTTGCAATAATTTAGTGCCACAAAACACAAGAAAATAGTTTTGATACCAGAATATAAGTTCTGGAAGATGAAACTGCTCTAGATTTAAGGAAATAGGGAGGAGATGATAAATATTCTTCAAACAAGTATTGATGTGGTCTCTATCAGGCCTAGATGTCTAATCTGGAGTACAGAGAAACATTTACTTCTCAGGAAGTGCTGACCAGATCTGAGGAAATGCTGTCTGTTTAATTTCATGTAATGAAATTGTAAACAAAAGGCAATTTGAGCAGATGAGAGATACACAATTGTTGGTTTTATAACTGAAATATATATTCTGATAAGCTTTTTTTAAGGCTGGCTACCTGAATTTATTTTTTTTTAACTTCTGGGTAATTTTTTCATAGGTTAAAATTAAACTGAAGTAAACTTGATCTTGAAGATGTTTGAAAATGTCCCATTTGTGGGACCTATCAAAGTTCACAGAGGAAACTTCCTCCACACTAACAGTGCCTGTTCAGGTGTGTTAAAACAAGAAATGTCAGACACTGAGACAGCCTAGCGAGTTCTCTACCTCGTGTCCTTCCTACCCTGTGCTGTTGGAGTAGCAGTGCTGTTCTTTTGAAACAGGCAACTCTGTAAATGCCCTCTCTCCAGACAAATCCATCGTGTGAACTCCCACTCATTTAAAAGCACGATAGAAATATTTGTCCTTGCTCGATTTTTTTGCTTGCACACATCAGGTGCTTTTTTTTACGATTTTAACTAAGCCACTTGTCCCGTGTGCTCGGTGTGGGTACAGAATTTGTTGTGCTCGCTCCATCTCTGTCCAGCCAGAGCCACAGGGAGCGTTGCCCTGGTGAAGGTGGAGGTGAGGCACCGAAAATGGGGGCTCACCATGAACTCCACGGTGAGGAAGCTGTCGCAGCGTCCCCCCAGGCTGGGCTCTGCCAGCAGGCAGCTGATCCCGTAGGCGATGCCCCCGTCGAACTCCAGCTGCCGCTGCGCTATTTTGCACTGCCCATCGTTCAGGAAAAGGGCGCCCTGCGAGATGGGATGGGGAGAGGGGGATGTGAGAAGTCATGGGCCAATCCTCCTTGGGTTCCTGCTCTGTAGGGATGCTCTTGGGGCAAGGTGGGGTGTCAGACCATCCTGTAAGGAAAACTGATGGCTATAGGGGCTCAAACCCAATTTTGGGGCCTCTCTTCCTATGGCTGAATGCTATAACCTCATAGATGGGCAGATGTGGGTCTGGAGCGCTGTGTCCAGCTCTGGGGGCCCTTCCTCTGAAGGATGTGGACTTTTTGGATCAAATCCAGAGGAGGTCCATGGAGGTACTGAGGGCTGGAGCAGTTTTCCTGTGAAGGCAGGCTGAGACAGCTGGGGCTGTTCAGCCAGGGGAGGAGAAGACTTCAGGGAGACCCTAGAGCACCTTCCAGTCCCTAGGAGGGATGTAAGAGAGTTAGAGAAGGATTTTTAACAAGAGCATGTAATGATAAGACAAGGGGTAATGGCTTTAAACTGAAAAAAGGTGGGTTTGGATTGGGTATTGGGAAGAAATTCTTTACTGTGAGTTGGTGTGACACTGGCACAGGTTGCCCAGAGAGCTGTGGATGCCCCATCCCTGGAAATGTTCAATACCAGGCTGAATGGGACTTTGAGCAACCTGGTCTGGTGGAAGGCGTTCCTGCCCATAACAGGGGGGTTGGAACAAGATGACCTTCAATGTTCCTTCCAACCTAAACCATCTCATGATTCTATCATATCTTTCTTTTCTAGAGAGGACAGAATATGCCAGTCCTGTGTCCATGGGTTTACTTTATGCATATTGAGATTTAGATGCTTGCCAGGTCTGATCTGATACATTTGCAAAGAAAAATGTGCCATTGTTCTGGTTTAGCAGGCTATGTGTGTGCCTGCGGTCTTAGCTTGCGAGTGCTCACACACCAGCTGACCAATGCTGCATTCATGGGGTTCAAAACCAGGCTGATCTTCGTGGTTTTGCACTGGTATTTTATTGTAGCAGTTACAGTGTGCTGGTATTTCAATTTCAAGGTAACTGAGAGCTGTTTTGAACAAATAGCATCTTCCTACAGAGGAAATGACAGCTCCAAAGAATCCTGCAAACCCTAGTTTGTAAATCTGCTGGTGTGGCATGTTCTGGTGATGACCAACAAGTTTTGCTGCCCCTGACCATCCCTGGAGGCTGTGCAAAGGCACAGGGGTCTGCAGGAGTGGATCCCACAGCACAGCAAGCACTTACGATCTCCCCGTTATCCCCACAGCTCACGCTGAGGTTGGAGCCCTGCAGGGTCTTCAGCGGGGTGGAGCTGGGGAGCTGGTAGGCCAACACCTGGGGAGGAAAAGGGGAGCTGCTCACATCTGGGTTTGCTCATTTTGGCTGTGGCAACGCTCCCAAAACACACAGGCTCACCGCAGCATCGCGGACAATGTGGAATTTGAGGTACTGCACCAGTTTGTCGGTGTTGGACTTCTTGAAGAGGAAGTCCTGCTGCTCCTGGGGCAGCCCACGGATGGCCGTGTCCGTGGGCCAGAAGAGCGTCACGGGTTTGTGGATAGGGTCATTGATCAGCCCCAGCAGGTTGTTTTTCTGTAACACAGCAAAAGTTGGGCTGGAAGGTTAACGCTGTGGCCAAAGTGACGCTGAGCTGTGCGGTGAGTTCTGCTGTAACCGGGCTGTGGTGGCTTGGGGGCTGCATTCTCACAATCCTGCAAGTACCTTGACTCTAAAAACCAGATTTGAGCTTGATCTAGAGAAGGACAGAGCTGAATGAGGAAGGAAAAGGTGGCTGTGGGTCTGCCCGACCTCCCACACCTCTGTGGGTCTGCCCGACCATGGCTGCTGGTGGTCAGGGNGAAAGGTGGCTGTGGGTCTGCAAGACATCCCACACCCCTGTGGGTCTGCCCAACCTCCCACACCTCTGTGGGACCATGGCTGCTGGTGGTCAGGGTTGCTGTGTGCTGTATTTTGAGCCCTTTGGTTCTCCTGAACAAAGTCCTGCCAGTGATGCCGTGTGCTGTGTGTGTGCTTTTGTCTTTTAAAAAAAAATAGTTTCAACCTTTGCCCAATGGCTTCTGTCTCTTGTCCTCACCTCGAGCAAGCTGCTGAACAGAATGTACCCGTGTTTGGCTGCAACCATTTTAAGACTTTCCTACAAAGAAAGAAAAGCAAGTAATTTATCTAAGAAATGCATTACTTGGGTATTTAAAAAGAAGATATGAGCTTGCTTTTCCATGTAAGTCACTTTTTGTTATAAAATCAAAGCTGCTGTAAAAGCCCTCTGCAGAAATCCTCTCATACTGTTCTTACTTTATCTGTTATTCTGGTGAATTTAAAATATAATATTTAATTGATTCAGCAGTGTCAGAAAAAGTTTGTATAAGGTCTTTTTAGTATCCTTTTTTTTTTTTTTCTGACTTATATGATTTTTATACCTAACAGTAGCTGTGGAAAAGCCCTGGGTTGGGAATGGTGATAAGCTGCACATACCTTCTTGAGGGGGAAATCCTGCATATGTGATGGGACCAGAATTTGGTTTATGACATGGATCACACCATTTGTGCCAACAGCATCACTGAGTATAATTTCAGCTTTGTTGTTCAAAACTAGAGAGTTCTGGAAAGGCAACAAAAACATTTTTTTCTGTGAAACCTTGTGGGAAAGTGAGGCTGATGCTGAATTGCTTTGATATAATGAGCCCAGCCCACCTTCTCTTTGCAGAAAACAGCACTCTCAGCTTTAATAAATTGCTGTTTGCTTTTTCAAACTCTCATCATGCTCATAAAGCCAGTGTCTAAGGATAAAATATTGCCAAAGCAAGGGTTGTACAACCCCACTCTTGGCACACTGAACAAGTGCTGAACATTTCAGCTGAGCAGGCAATCTTATTTGAATATCATTTATTTCTGTTTGTGCATTAGAGGAGGAAAGGGAACCATTCAAGTTTTTTTAAAAAGCTGAATGAGAGCAGACTGTGTCACTATTCTGTTACCTGGGAGAGGCTGATGTGGATCAGGTCACCCTGGAGAGAGGTGATGTTTGTGAGCGCTGTCAGCTCCTTGTACAAGAGATTGGCACATCCCACCATGTGGTACCGGAGCACCTGAGCCATCACCCCCCTGGAAATCCAGTCCTTGACCTGCAGTGGGAAGGGGAGGGGTTGGGAAGGTGCTGAGCAAGGATCTGGAGCCATGAGCTTGGGGCCAGCTCAGCCCCAAGACCTGGCCCTGTTACTCACTCGTGGGTCGCTGTTCAGGACGTCCGTGCGAGGGACAAACAGCGTGAAAGGGCCAGGACCGGCGATATCCCTGATGGACAAGGCCTGCCGAATGGAAGAGGGAAAAGCAGCAAGGAGTTGATGCATGAGATGCCCCACAGTGACAGGAACTGCCCTGTGGAGGGGAAGGTGCTGCCTGCAGCCCCACTGCAGCTGCACATTGAGTTTTTTCACTTCAACACGAGGGCGAGAGAAACTCCTCGTGTGCACTTTCACCCCCAGCCTCATCTGTTACCTCTGCTCACATGTATTAAATAGAAGATTTTGGTTTGTAGCCATGTCTTTATCTCCTCTGCAATAACAGACAGGAGATAAGGGAATTAAATTAATTACATTTAGGAGTACCAAGGGACCTGGGCTATTGTGGGCACTTGGCGTGACCACTGACAAGCTAAACTGAGAGCTCTCTTCAAGCAAGGGGAAGCCATCTATCTACTATGGCAGCAGAATTGAAACTGGAATATGAGTCCTTGGCCTGGCAGAGCAGTGTACAGGTCTGTGCTGCCATGAGGCTTCTGGGAAACAGAGAATTGCTGTTGCCAGTCCCAAAAATCTGCAAGAGCTGGCTGCACACTGATTGCCTTGCAAGACACAGAGCACCCTGTGATGTTTCAGAGAGGCAACTGAAAATATTGTCATTTGGAGATACAGAGGGGTAGTAAATGAGTGGGATGTTCTTGCCTCAGATTTCCCGAGAGATGTGCTGGCAGATCTGACTGTGAATGGGTGAATGCTGCAGTTTCATGCCCAGTCTGGAGGCCTTACATTTCTCTGGGACCTTGATCATTAATACTCTAGGTCATTAATACTATTTTAGTGACAGTTAATAGTTTAAGTTAGAGCATCTCAAGTATTAGTGACTGGTAATTCAAATCCAGTCCCAATTGCATTGAAGGGTGTTGGTGCACACCAGATTCTTGCCTGGCTCTCTTCCCTCTGAATTCTTGGAGATAAAAAAAGGGACAAACCCCCCAAGAAAACCCCAACAAACCCCAACCACTCAACCTTTTCTTACCTCTAAGTGGAAATAAAACCTAGATGTGTTGGAGTTCCTGAGAAGTTCCTGCAATTAAGAACAAGTCTCTGTAACAGTACTTCAAATGAACCTCTCAGACAAGCAAGGGAGCTTCTGGTTTGGAATAAGAGCTAC
The DNA here is from genome assembly GCA_013400915.1 of Pardalotus punctatus. Classification (NCBI taxonomy): domain Eukaryota; kingdom Metazoa; phylum Chordata; class Aves; order Passeriformes; family Pardalotidae; genus Pardalotus; species Pardalotus punctatus. Next base: position 69,362 of record VZTX01023839.1, read on the forward strand.
ATATCAGTGTTGCTCATGTTCTGTTCTGACCTTGCTCTGTCAAACAGGCTTCTTTGAAACCTAAAACTCCCTAGTACTGCAGTCATAATGATTTTCCCTTAGGGTTTTTTATTTGTTTGTTTTGGCAGTTAAGGTTATCTCGCAGCATCCTGTTCCTACTCCTGGTTTCTTGGATTGGGAGAATTTCAAATTCTGGGGTACAAGTTTGTCCAAGAAAGAAATGGTGCATTTCAACCATTGTATTAAGTAACTGTGTGAAGAAGAGTAGGACACAGGAAACATGTGAAGCACTTTACCTGGAAGATGTTGCCTCGGCACTTAAATCCATCCCCAATGTAGTTAGGCTTGCAGGTGCAGGTCCTTTCTGTCAGCTCAGTGTCGTTACAGATGGCAAATTCACTGCAGCCTCCATTATTCTTGTAAGATGAAAATTTAAAACATATAATTCCTTCATTGCCAGGTCTATAAAACGATTCTAATTCACCCCTTGACCTTCTCCGTTTATACAATTTAGAACAGCTTAATCACAAGATCTTTTTGAAACCACATCTTGCTGGAACCTCTGATGGCAGCTATTTTCTTGCAAACACTAAGAAGCATTTAGGACTTGTAAAAAAAGCCTCTCTTTTTATGCAGAGGATGTAGTTTTGATTCTCTCCTTCTGTATTCAGTTCATGATGCTGTAAGGATCCTGTTCCTCACTCAGGAGCAACACCTGAGCAGGCTCAGAGCTCTGGGCAGCCACAAGCTGCTGCTGCTCCCCTGTTACCACCCCAGCTTGCAAATAAATTTCTATCCTGGGCTTGAGAGCGAAGTGGGAAAAATTGAGAAGCTCTCTTGTTTCATGGTGTCCTTTCTGTTGCTGATCATCCCAGGGATCCTTTCCCATGGGCCACGAGAGGAGCAGAAGCTCCTTTGGGAGCTGCCAGGGGGCCTGACTTGACAGGTCAGAGGAGCCTGGCTGTGAGTGCCTTTGGGTGGATTTGCTGTGGATTTGACTGTTGGCAGTGTCAGCTGCCTGTGGAGCTTTGGTCATCGTGGAGCCAGGTTAGCCTCTGCTGTGGCACTGTGCTCCTCAAGATGGTCTTTGCTTTTTAATACATAATTAGCTGGGCATAATTAGTCAAGTGGAAGCAGAGGTGCTGGGACACAGCACAGGAAAAAGCAAAAGAATGCAAAATCCTAGGGAGCAGTGTCTCATAACTTTAAACTCCCCTTCCTCCAGCTTCTGTTTCTACCCTTGCTCTTTCATCTCTGCAACCTTTCAAGGTCGGAGAAAGCCAGGCTGGGAGGGTGAGAATGATTCTTGCAGTGCTCAGAGCAGAGGGGATTAGTGGTTGTGTCCCTGCTGCAGCTTGCCAGGAGGCAGAGCAGTGCAGAGAACCACACCGAGTGCCAAAATGTGCCCTGAGCCAGCTCGTGTAAAACCAGTGTGGCTGATTCTCTGCAGGGACAAGCAAGGGACAGAATGGGCAATGCCCTGGGATGTCCTGGGCTGTGTGCTGTGGAAGGAAATGCTTTTGTTGGCTTTTTATAGGAATTCTATGTGACAGATAACTTGCTGATTTAGGCTGTACCACTACAGAGCAGGTCTGTTTCTCTGGATTGGGTTCAAAGTGGGTTTTTGAGACTCAAGGATGGGTCCAGGTCCTCACTTGTGTTATGGCTGGGCTGTGGGCAAGGAAAAGCCCTTCCTGCACATTTGGTTTCTCTCACAGTGACAGTACTAAAGCCTGCACTGAAATCAAGAATATTTAGAGATTAGCCAAGTGAATGTAAATTGATTCTTAGCACACTTGACTTGGTTTAGAAAGCATAAAACCCCCAAAAGTGTAATGATTGCAATGAGAACTTAAATTGTCTCCTTCAATGGGACTCACTTGTGAACACAGACTGATGTATGTGCACGTCTTGCCATCTCCAGAATATCCCTTCAGGCAATTGCACACTGCCTGCAAAGCACAATCAGAAAACATCCATATATTGAAAAATGCTCGACTTTAATTTTTTTTTTTTTTTCAACTTTTTTTTTTTTTTTTTTTCATCACACATATATTTAGTTTACCTTTTTTCCAGACAATTTCAATGTGATGTACAATTTATTAAACTAAAAGTATGGAATCTCTCCACGAGCAGTTTCTTGGCAATTTTGAGAAACCACAGACTGAGACTGGGAAGTAACAATTTTCAATAGGCTCTATCTGCCTTTTCCCTGCCTATCCATCTCTGGTCTCCTCTCTGCTGTCCTGGTCATTTGAAATGACCCCTCTGACATCTGCACATTATTGTCTTGCTAACAAAACAGGCTAAACCCCTAATTTGTTTCCTGCATATTTTTTGCATAGGTTGGTATTCCCCTCTCATCTCTTTCCTTCCCCTGTTTTTTTTTTTTCCTAAGTGATGAAATGTATCTTCAAAACACACCTGGAATTGTGTCCTGATATTACTGGCAGCTTCCCATGCAGTGGAAATTTATCTGACACTTTGTCCTGGTTGCTTTATTTTGCACTTGCAGTTTTCACAGAGATGAAAAAGAGTTGCAAAGAAATGAATTATATTCTCCAATTCACTACTTAATGGTTCTCAATTTAGAATTTATGTTTAATATGTAGGAATCTGAAAATTCAACGAGATTTCTGCAGCAGAAATAAAACTGGGAGATAGTCTGCTAGCAGTGTTTGTGTACCTGCTGGATGGGTGAGAGCCCTGCAGAAAGCAGATGCATTTCTGTCCTATAAATTTACCTTGGCAGTGCTGGGATTTTGTGGGGAGGTTTTTATTCCTCTGATGTTAATTATGTTCTCACAGGTAAGGAAAATAAGTAAATAGGTTGTAGCTGCTACTCGTATCCCCAGTGAGGGTGTATGGAAGAAAATTCCATCCCTGTCTCGTCTAGAGGGAGGGAAAGGGCTTGAGTGGCTCTGTGCTCCCACCAGAAATGATTTAGGCCATTTTGTTTCCTTGTGAATACATTTGAGCTATGCAGGGAGAAGAGCTGGTCTGAAATGGAATATTTCCATGGACAGTTTCTATAACAATAAAAGAAACGTCGTCTGGCAATACTTTCAAACTGACAGGTTTTCACATCAAAACTTCCCAAAGGAGGAAAACAACCACTTGAAATAGCAAAACACTGTTTTCCTCTGCAGTTTGGGATTTCTTTCACTGAAATTAATTTTTTCCATGTTTGTCTGCACTCCCCCTCAAATGACTTTTTGAGGGAAGCATATACTTTTCAGAATTGCTATGAAATTCACTTTTCTATTTAAAAACAAAGTTGACTTGGGAAAATCTTACTTTACCCAGCAATAAACACTTGGCTAGGCCTATTTTTCTTCACTAACAAAGTACTCACTTGATTGGGTCCAATCTGCGTGCATTCTGCATTTCTATCACATCCACCATTGTTCACCAGACAAGGGTTGATTTCTTTATAAAACAGAAACAGCGTAATAAAGAGAGAGGTAACTCTGAAAACCCAAGGAGGAAGAATTTTAAGTAAAGCGTGCCAGGAACACGGATTTATGACAAAATTAATTCCCTCAGTTAGTACCTCAGCCTTGGGCAAGGCTAATGCCCTGCCAGCAGAATTTCTGAAACCAAACTTGAGGAGGTGTGATTTGATATCCAAGCCACACTTCGGGGTCAGAGTGGGAAAAAGGATCATCCCCCTGCAGGAAAACTCCCTCCTGTGATTTCCCTCGGTGGGATATGAGGCAGGGCTGGCTCTTACCCATGCAGACGATGCCATCTCCAGTGTAGCCAGCGTTGCAGACACAGGCTCTGTTTCCTGGCGTTGTTCTCCTGCACTCTGCCTGGGCAGAGCAGCCCCCATTGCTGCTCTCACAAGCATCAATAGCTGAGCAGGGACATCAACAGAGCTTAAATCAATGTGCTGGACTGGCTTTGTGCTTCCTGTGATAATCTGTCTCCATCTTTTAAAGGGATTTGCTAACATTTTTGGAATAGAGTCTTTCTGATTTAAGAGGCCACAGACTTCATTAGTGCCAGATATTTAATACCTATAATTATTTTGAGAGGGAAAACTGAGATGTTTCTAATGTGGAAGGACTGACTTTCAGTAACTTTCCATCTTCCACTTCTGCCCATTTCAACAAAACACCCAAAAAAAGGGGCCTTCATGCTCCACTCTAATTTAAATGGCCATTTAAACTTTCCCTGAGCTTGGCATTTCCTGCACACAGAAAACTTCTAAGTTATAACTCTATAATACCTAGCCCTCCTGTGACATAAAGTCCTGGTTGTTATTCAGATGGATACTCCTATTGTTTTTCCAACTCTGGATGAGCTGGATGCTCACAATTTGAAAGCAGGGAGGGAGCCTTGCCTGATCTTCAGTGTGAATCAAATCAGCCTGAACGTTGCTTCAATTTTGGCTTCAAATTGCCCTAAATTGCTGTTCCAGCAATTTCAGACCAGGGAGTTGATTTTTCCTGTCTCTGGTTTTGCCCAGGAGTCCTGTACAGGAGAGCAAGGGTGATGCAGAGTCACCATGGGTGACCTGTGTTGCCCAGCTCTTCCTGCACTTGGGGAATTACCCCTCAGTAGATTAAAATGGATTTGGCTGTTTTGTGCCAGAAGAGAAAATGAAAGTAGGCAGGGTAAAAAAAACTGGAATTAGAACCCTGCCAGTCATTGTGAGGAAGTAGAAAAATGGGCTTCTGTTCTCAAAAGCATTAGTATTTTAATCAGTTTAGAATTAAGAAAAAATACCATTAATTATGATTATTGTAGCTGGAAGCAGTCTATTCTGGGTAACCCAGATTCTTGGAGGAACATCTAGGATAAGGTCCTATTGCCCCTTTCTGAGGGTCTTTTAAATCTCTCTGGTCTGAAGAAACGGATTTTACCACCCCAGAAATCTGAGCAAGCCCAGAAAGCCGAGGAAATGGCCGAGCTTTGCAGCTTCCAATAGCTGGAAATGTTTTTGTACCCTGAATTGGCCTCGCTTTGCTGGGAAAGGGAGTAAAAGTCACAACCCAGGTTTCATTACCCTGCAAACAATGGGGCTGGGGCTGTGCACGGTATGTTCCTTTTTCTCTGCTCTCCCAGCACAATGCCCCGCAGCTTGGAGATCTGGAGCCCTTTGTTTGCCATGAATCCGCACCTGCTGGGCTGCTGCTTGTTCTGAGCGCACTGGCAGCAGTTCCTGGTTTTTAACAAGTGCTCATCTCTCACCAGCTCAGCTTTTTCCCCCTTTTTTTAAAAATTTTTCAAAGGGAAAAAACAAAGTTCACTTGCCTGTGCAGAATGTCCCGTTCCCCTCAAAGCCAGCTGCACACTTGCAGTAGGCAGTGCCGTTTGACAGGAGAAGGCAACTAATGAGGTAAAAGGAGGGAGAAAACATTTAAAAAAAGAGCAAAAAAAATGTAGTCAGGTCTTTTGTACAGCCTTTGTTTGTGTGAGTTGTTCTGAGGAAATGTTGCATAGAAATAAGAAGGCATTTAACCATACAGTAAGAGGCAGCTAAAACCATGAAAATGGACCCAGATGGACCAAGCTTTTCAAATGTATTTTGGATGTATTATTTCAGGTATTAGAATTCCATGCTTTGGTCTTTAAGTATCTGACTTTGGTGGTTTTTTGTGGGTTTTTTTTTTGTGTTTGTTTGTTTTTTGTGTGCAGAACTCCAGAATTTGTGTGCATACTCGCCCAAAAAGCCGTGCACAATTTTTGTTTGTGTGCGCACAATTTATGGAGGGACACAGCAGCACTGATGCACGGCGGAGGGAGCCGGGCATCTGAGCTCTCTGGGTTTAAATTTGGATTTTTTTATGGACAGTTTGGCCTTTTGTATGCAAGTATATGAGTTTGCTGCCCCGTGGGCGCTGTACAATGCTGGGATTTCTCCCTGGTAAACAATATGAGTACCCCACAGTCCTGATTCCAGAATGTGTGGGGTCCCCGTGAGCAAATCTGAGGCTGTAGTTTTACCAAAAAATCCTGGCAAAATAATGCTACTGTGAACTGAAGTTCCCAAACACACAGGGGAAAGAATCACCTACGTCTGGGAAAAAGGGGCCTTGCCCCTCTGGTTTCTCAGATCTTACAGAAGAGCTGTGCCTGAAAATGAGTTGTTTTTTTAGCCACTTTTCCTTGTTTTCTTGAAATGTGTAAATGTAGTGTAAAGCTGGTGTAAATCTTGCTGCCCAGTCAGTGGGGAGGGAACAGATGCAATAAATGACCCAGTGGGAGTCACTTGTTCCTTTGAAAATTAGTGTGAGTCCCAATATCGGTGCTGGACTGGTGACAGCATTATTTTTGGTTTTGTTGTTTGAATATTTTGACGTGAAGAGGAGAGCTTTGAACCTTTTGGCCTCATCACCATGTACATTAGATTTTCCTCACTCCTTATCTCTGAGAAGCCATGAGCAAGATGAATTATTCTTTTTGCCTAGCAAGAGTTCCCCTTTTTCCCCCCTCTCCTCTAAATAAGTGCATTAAATACCTACTTAGCACTGGTGTGGCACGAGGTGTTACATGCGTCATCTTTGATTTCTGCAAATATTAAAAAAAAAAAAGGTCAACATCCTTCTGGGGCTCAGAGTCTCTTGTTCCCACATGTGGAGCTGGAGTTTGAGTTCTGTGCCAGCCAATTGTGCTCTCAGTCTGTGTGGAGACTCCATCTCTACAGAAAATCCATCTGTGTAGAGATTTCATCTGTACAGATTGGTGGAAACCACTTAAATTCACTTGCGAGGAAGAGTCGTGTCATATTGTCAGGAAAACGTTTTGTCTGTTGTCATTTATCTGTATTTAGTCTGGTGAATCTATCATATTATTAGTTGAATTATATAAGTGTAAATTTTCTAAAGGAAATGAATTTTTTCTCAGATGTAGCAGCTACAGAAACCCTCTTATAAAATTCTACTTATTAATAATTTTTTCCCTGAGAAAATTTAAAACTGACCTTGAATGCTATTATTAACATGTTTGTAACTTTTTTTATATTTTATACTGTTATAGGTAGAGTTTTGAAATAGTTACTGAATACATTTTATGTCTAAATAGAATATAATTTGATTTGATATAGGAGCTGTATTAAGCAAGCACAAAATGATTTATTTGCTAATTATTTTTTGTTGCATTAGCAAGAACATAATTTAATATCTGGTGTTGTTTAGCTAATCAGCTTATTGAAGCTCTTGAGAGGCTTTTGATCTGAGGGTCAAAATGTGCTGGTTAATCCTGCTCTGAAAAACATATAACTTTAATAAATGGGATGTTCTTTTGGACAGATAGAGGGTGACACAGGTAGGGAATCAGCTCAGTAGGGTGTTTCAGTATCATGAGCAGTATCTCATCTGACTGTCCAATAATACATTAATTAATTGCTGTGGTACAGGAACGTGACACATATTTCACTGCTTGTGGGAAGCTGCACTGGGGTCTGGCTGTGGTTCTGTCATTTTCTGAAATGGTCACTTTTCACCCCAGAAAAAAGAACTGGCCAGGGCACTCACCAGTGTCACAGGTCACTCCCCTCCAGCCAACGTCGCATTCGCAGGAGCCGTCCCCAGCGATGCCACTGCTGCATTTCCCATGGACACAAGGGCACACTGGGGGAGAGATTCATTCTAAATTCAAACTGTGCTTTTCTTTCCTCTGTTCCCAAAGGCAGGGTCTGAAACTCTGTTTTAATGGGGGGAAGTTGGTGAAAGATAGCAGTGCCAAAGAGGATTGTTCTGGCTGGGTGCTGTTCTATGTCTGCAGCGTGCCAGAGCAGGAGGCACTGACCCGGCCAAGGGATTAGAGACAAAACACCATAGTGGGGAAAGAAAAGGGGTTAATGATGATTTTTAAGCCTGACTTATTACCCTGGAAGTGCTGTACCTTTCTAGAATGGATGGGGTTGGAATATATAAGGGGAAGGTTTGGACACCTGACAAGGCTAGAGATGCCGGATGGTTTTTGCCTTTTCTTTTTTTATACCCTTTAATATTTTTATACTCTTTTATATATTTTTATGCCTTTTATGTATCTTCTATATCCTCTATACCCTTAACCTGCACGCTTATAATTTTTGTAGTCTTATATTCTAGCTCAGTTTTGGGGTTCTGCAAGGCAGAAAGACCAAACATTCACAGTAGAAGGCCAGAGAGCTCTGCGCTATCAAAAACTTGAGGTTTCAACCTTGGTTGAAGCCTTCTCTCTGGAACATATTTTGTAAACTGGGCTCTAGCCTCATTTGGAGGGAGATTCTTAGAATAGGGGGGAAATTACTTCATTTATTAAGTTTCTTATTGGAGGATCCTAGACAGATATGCTAATTTGCAAAGTCTATAAAAATTATATATGTGTTATACGTGTGTGCATCTGGCCATGTTCCACCTTGAAGGGCTGTGCACCTCGGATCCTATTAAATACTGAGCTAAAACCCTTTTAACCCTTTAACCATGTCTGCCCCATAATTCATAAGCAAAAGGCAACACTAGGAAAGCTCCTCTGTGGTTTGGGTGATGCCTGGATGGGTTTACCTAAAATGGAGGCTAGATAAAATTAAGAGAATAAAAAGCAGTTCTGTTTATTGAAGGGCCTTCAGATGCCTTCAGGGCAGTCCCAGCCCACCCAGGGCTGCACCCAAAATGGACAGCGGGTCACGGGTTTTTCACACTTTGTAAGTTCTGTCCATTTGCATACCAAGGGTTAATCCTCCAATTACAGCTTCAGGTGATGAAGTAAATTATTCCAAGTTTGCTCCCCAATTCACTGCTGTTTAAGTATCTTAGGGTCTGAGACAGTGAGATGTCCTTGAGTTTGGGGCTTAGAGAGGAATTGTTTTGTCTAAAAACGAGAGAACAGCAGCTCAGCACCCTGTATGGAGCCCAGAGTCATACACTAAAAATTACAGGATTACAGATACATGAAAATACAGAAGCTGAAATCCTAAGGCACCGTGGGGATGCTCGGTACCTTGGTCACAGCTGGGGCCGTATCTGCCCTGGCTGCAGCTCTCGCAGGCTGTGCCCACGAAGCCCTCCTGGCACTGGCAGCCGCCCGTGCCGTTGATGCCATCCAGGCACACGCCATTCCCGAAGCAGGCGTTCCCAGCTTTTCCCGGGCAGGGCTGGCACTGCTGCCCGAAGAAACCTGCGCAGCACTGCCTGCTCTGGAAAGCCAGAAATGTCAGGGTGGTGAGAAGGGTGAACGAGAGATTTCAGTATTTACAAGGGCTTGTAGGGATACGATGAGGGGCTTCAAACTGAAAGAGGGTAGGTTTATATTGGATATATTTGTTTATATTGGATGATATTATTATTAGGAATTCTGTACCATGCTGAGGTCTTGTAACAGGTTTCCCAGAAAAGTTATGGGTGGCCTCATGCCTTGGGAGCTCGAGGCAAGGCTGTAGGGGGCTTTGAGCAACCTGGCCATGGGGAAGATGTTTCTGCACATGGCAGGGTGGTTGGAATGATCTTTAGGGTCCCTTCCAACCCAACCCAATCTGTGATTCTGTGATTTCTAGCAGCACTTCAGCTCTGCTGCTCTGTGCCCACGCTCCTCAGGCTGCCACCCCCAGTCCTTGGTGGGACCCAGCTGCCCTTCGCCACCCCAGGCAAAAGGGGACAGGATTACTGGGGACACCATAGGATTGTCCTTCCCAAACCTGTGCTCCCTGCACCACGTGGCCCTTCCTGTGCTGCAGCTGCCTTTAACCTTCCAGTCACTGCTGTGCCCACAATAAATGCCAATAAATACACTGTCAGGAGCTGCCTTGGCACGCTGTGTGTGTTCAGCATGAATTATGAGGAGGATGAAGCCCAGGGATGGGGGGTTCCTGTTTTTTTACCCCAATTGAAATGGACTCACAATGATGGTTTTGGCACACTTGGGCTGGCACCCGATCTGGATGGTGTACAGTCTCTTGTGGTTTTCTGTGAGGACACAGTATTTCTTCTCGCCTGCCTGAGCAAATATTGGAGAAACAGATGAGCTTCTGAATAATATTGATCAGCTAATTTCAAATGTGTTTAAAAAATGGGACATTAACTTGATGTATATTGTGCTTTGACTCACATAATCACACTGAAAATGAAGGAAATCATTCTAGAAATAAAAATGTATTAGCTAAATAATTTCTAGTGAACATATGATCAGTTTAACTCAGTGTCTTGTGGTGTTTTAAAGATGTCTAACATTGCTCAGAACTGAGCAGATTCTATTCAGAAGTTTTACAGTTTTTTTTTTTTTCATTTTTCACATTTTCTGTATTTCTAATTCTTCTTGGAAAACTGAGAACCGAAGTTCTGCAAAAACACCTGTTGAAACATTATCGTCCAGGTCTGAACACAATTGGGAAAGATTCCTTATTGAAGAAAACTTTTGATCTCATTGCACACTTGTGAGGAGATTGAGACAAGCATCCATCCAGCTGTTCATCGTAAAGGAAATGTTAATGAATCTGAGTTTTACCCACGAGGACTTAAATTTCTTTTTGCCAGTCAAGTGCTCTGATGAGGTGGATGGGACTTGATTTGCTTTGGAATACCATTACTGGCAATTATATTAAAATAGGATTGAATGCATCTATAGTCAGTTTTGATATTAAAAAAACAACCCTAACATTAATGAAAAAATACTTACTATTTCTTTTGTTCCTGGGGGACAACTTGATGGTTGTGAACAAATTCTGCACTTTTCCTGAAGCAGCACAAACAGGAGGTAGTTAACAGGCTGGTCAGAGATGCAGGCAGGTTGTTTCATATAAAAAGCATGATTTCCAGCTGTGTTTCTAAATCTAGTCCTTGAGGTGCATTATCGGGAAAGCCCCTTTGGTAAAGATGGTGAGGGAAGCTGTCCTGCTCAGCGAGGAAGAATATCCCTATGGGAATCCTTCTCTAAGGGGAAGGAGGAAAGATCATTTGGGCATTTTTATTTTCTCTTGTAAGTTGATGCTTCCCACTTTATAAACAAGTGGCCTGGCTACGAAGATGTATTAGAATAGTGCATTAGTAATATTATCTGAAAATTAGAGCTCAGGAATTTCTTTTCTACTTGGATAATATTTTATCCAGGCTGTCAGAACACAGATTTCAGGACCAAAGCTCTCTTAAGAGATGCTAAAACTCTGGTAGGAGCATCCTTTGTGGAACACATGTGCATTCCTTGCTGGGAAGCAGCATCACAGCTCCCATCCACCTGAGCTGTGTTTGGCTATAGGTCTCTCTATATGAACAGGACCACTTACAATGATCACGGTATTATTGGTGTCACATCTGTTCCTCTGGATTTCCAGCACCTTTCCCAGCCCATGGATAATTCCTTTGTCCGTAGCAACGTTTGTGTAGCTTATGGGAGCATCGTTTATGTAGAGCTGCAAAAGAGGTGCCATCAGTTAGAGAGCAGCAGAGCTCTCTAAAAAGAGAGAGATATGTGCATTTCTCTCTAGAAAGAGAGAAATGCACATATTTAAAGAAAAATGTATCACAAAACCTTTCTTTATGCAGTACAGATTTTGCAGACAAATACCTGAGTTCTCTATTATTAACCAAGACATCATATTAAGAATGGGGATAATTCTGAATATTTCACATAATATTCTGTCAATCTTTCTCATATAAATGATTTTTCTTGTGAAAAAGAGTAAGTCAGAAAGAACTGCACAATCGTATTAAGTTATGAATCTGGGCAATAGCAGTTTACTCATATTAAATCATGGTATTAAATCATGGAAATCCAACTTTAAATCCATTTCTAGACTCTGCAAATACAAAGGATTTGTTGAAGTCCAAGAGTTTTTCCTTTTTCCTTAAGGAAAACCACCAAAGGTAGTTAATATCAGGCACTGGCTCGTATTCCAGTTGCTGCATTTCACTGCTTCACTGCACTGGAGGGTGACTTTGCAGCCCCTTCAAGTCTCTTAGCATCAGGATTTGGCAGCTTTTTCCACCAAGGGGCGTAAAGGCTATGAAGGAGAAGCCCAAGGCGTGTCAAAAGCTGGGTTTGCTGTGTCTGGGGGACGAGGGGCTTCAAGGAAGCCCTTCCAGCAGCTGCTCTTCCATCTCTTTCATGATCTCAACACTCCCCTGGTGCCCTCACCAGGGACAGCCCCACTGCAGATGGGCTCAGCCGTGGGCAGGGCTGAAATTGTGCGGGTGAGAAGCTGAGATCCTTTGCCCATGCTCTGAGAGAGTTCTGGGACAGAGAAGGAAGACCAAGTTCCCTTCCTGGCCCTGTCTCTTAACCTTGCTGTGCCTGATTTTTCTCCAAGTGGCATTGAAAGGCAATTCATATTTGTTGGCCAGTGCTTTGAGCTCTTAGGATTGAAAGTGTGTAGCAAATCCAGAGAAAATAGAATTAATGTTTTATAATTGAGGGCAAGTTTCTAATAGCCCTTGGAAGTCAGATTAATGACTGCTTTGGAATGAAGGCTTGTAGTTGCTAGAGACAGATGTCTAAAATTCAATGCTAAATGTGAACATCACTAATGGAATCAAATTCAATCAAAGATGCCTTCAAGGGTGACTTTGAATGGAGCAGGTCTGAGGCAGGCCTTGCATTTGAATGACAACTTTTGTGCTGCTGAATCTCAGAAGCCAACGAGGGATGCAGGGCTCCTTTTGACTGCGTGTTGGTTTAAAGCTGGAGCTGGGTTTGTAAAAAGCAGAAAACCCATTTCCCCCAGCAGGTGCAGACAGCGGTACCTGGCTGTTGTGGAGGAAGAACCCAACGTGGTAGGAGAAGCCCAGCAGGGTCTCTCTGTGCATGCCGTTGTGCAGGTTGTTCTTCAGGAGCTTCTCATCCAGCACAACGTGGTAGCGGATCTGGCCTTCATCCTGCAAACACACAATTGCGTCCAGAGTTACGGAACAAAGCGTGGAAACTTCCCAGGGATAGCATTTTCCAAAGGGTATAACCCAAACAGAGATTGCCTGAATTTAGAGGAGCTTCTCCACCAGGCAGGTTATTTTGTATTTCCTCCTGTGGAGAGCCTGCATTCCTGAAAATTCCTTTTATTGACCATGGAGGGTGAAAGGTTATTGAAATGGGAGGAGCAAGGTTTCCTTGAGCCTCTAGTGTCTGTTTATATGCATAGGGCTGGCTGATAGATTGAGGGAAAAGTCAGATTTTTTTAGCGCTCTGAACTTCATGGGTGCATTTGACAGCAAGGGTTGCATATTCATGTGTGCTTTTATAATCTTTTCATACCCCTTCCTTATTCCTTTGGGAATCCATGAATAACCTCTAGGTGAATGTTTAGAGTAATTTTAATATATATCTATATTTTTATATCTATATATACATATAATCTTTAACGGCATCTTCAGTCAATAAAGACTAAGAGTCACACCTGTTAATTGGAAAGTTTTCTGTGCCTGGTTGGTAGAGTGTGTTCGTATTTCATTGAAAAGTTATGCAGTTACTCTCTGTACATCAGAATTTTGTGTGGGCTTCCCGAGGCTTCTGCATCTTGTTCCAAAGCAGGGGACTCTCGGAGCTCTCCCTGACCAGGAGGAGGAAGCAGAACTGGGATGTGTTGGTGAGATATTGGTCGATGTGAGAGAGGCTGGGGCATTCGGAGAGTTTAGGAGCTGCCTAACCAGCCGACAGTGCTGCTTGTGGGAAATCCTGCTGCTCAGTGTCCCCTCCTTCTGAATGTCCGTGCTGCTCCTGGATCTTCTGCCCCTTCAAAAGGGTGTGGAAGCATGGAGCAGCTCCAGAATGTGAGACTTGTCATGTTGCCTGGCTTTGCCCACTGAGTGAAGTGGTGGCCTTGCCATCTCTTAGGGCTGGCCTCATTCCACTGATTTGGCAAAAAAATATTTGCCAGATTAGAAAGTGGGAATTAAGATAGAGCTAATCTCCAGTGTCCAGGCCTATTTAGTCTCTTGACTTCGATGAATTGGAGGAAAAGTTAACTCTGATCCATCTTGATTTCTGTCTTTAATCACCATCAGAGTTAGGACATCTTGCCTCGTCAGGGCCAAGAAATGGGATCTTTTCCACGTACCAAACTCTTCCCTCTGCAGCAGAGTTCTCCTGAGTGTTTCACAGAGAGTTTAAGCCTTTGGGAGTCTTAAACTTATGGTTGTTTTTTGACTCTTTTTTTGTCAGATTGCTACATCAAGCAAGGTTGGGAGGATGGAAGAAAGACTGAAGAAACATTGGTGAGTAGTGGAAATGAAAATTATTTCTGTGTGTGTAATCCAGATCTACTGTGATTGATGTCCTATGCATCTCTCAAAGTTTGTTGTAAATGCTTCATGCAGTGTGTGGAAATGATGGTGCTGTGTCAAGAAACAACTAAAATAGTGCTCAAAAGTCATTTGAGCACGTGGAGCTTGGTCACTTATGAAAGTGAAATTTTTGCTGTGGATCTGCTCTTGTTGGTAAAGGTTTTGGGACGAATCATTTGAACTCTGTGTTCCTCGGCCTCCTGGCTGTAAATGGAGACCATGCAAGGAGTGTGGCAACATAAATATTTATGGAAGAGACAGGGAAGTATTAATGCCATTGAGGAAGTCATGGGTGAAGCTTCCTCTGCAAGGTGTGTGGCTCTTGGCATGTGCAATCCATAAAGCTGTTTCAAACTGGAGAAAATATGAAGAAAGCTGCTGGGATGATGCAGAAAAAGGATAGCTTCTCTTGGGAGGAAACCAACAGGGTTGAGAAGGGGGTTTTCACAAAACCCCAAACAAAAAAAAAAAAGTGTGCTGATGAGATGTCTTCAAAATTACCACGTGTTTTTAATCTAGAGGAGGACAAAACAGAACGAACAGCTAGGCTCTTCCAGCAGGTAAGGAAAATATAGGTGGATCCATCCTCTTTCACCTTCTCTGGTGTTAAAGACAAAACCTAACTTACTGGATTTCTGGAAAACAAACCTCTTCCTATTTCTGTGCCCTCAACCCATCCACTTGAAACAGAGATGGAATACCAAGCTGTTAAGGTAAGCCTTGTGAGTAATACGTACCAGAGTAGCAGATTTCTTATCCCTTAGGTAATTCTCTATGGCATCATTACTTGGGGCAAAGACTGTGTATGTGTTTGCTGCTTCTATTTCATTTGCCAGCTTGTATTGCTGTTGTGAAACACGTTAAAAACAAATCAGAAAACAACCACTGATAGTCTGATACTTGCACAAAATTCAAACAAAGAGAGCTTCCTCTGTTGTTGAAACACTGTGAAAATGATGTGGAAGCTTACAATAATGTAGCCCCTGAAAATGGAGTAGTCGGGCATTTGCTCCAGGCGGGCCAGCAGCCCCGGCAGGACAGCGCTGCGGAGCGGGGTCAGCACCTGGAAAAGGGCAGAAATCCCACATCACCCGCAAGGATCGGAGGCAGCACAGAACGCTGTTCTGTGCAAACACTTTTCCCAAAGGTGGTTAATCGGTTTGCACTGCCCGTGGTGCAGAGGAGCAAATCCTTATCGATAAATCGTATACCTTATCGATAACGTGAATGACGCCGTTTGTGGACGCGATGTCGCTGGCCACAAAGTGAGCGCCCTCGAGGGTCAGGTTCTGGAAGAGGGAGAGGAGAGAGGGTTTGCACTGTGGGGTGGTGTTTTCCCACTGGATCTCCACACCTTCCCAAGGCTTGCCCAGGGCTGCACCACGGCACTGCTCACCCAGTCCACCCCTCCCAGTTCTGGGCAGCTTTGAAGGGCCCTGTTCAGGATTTTTCCTTTGGGAAGGAGGTGGGGTGGAGCTCCCTCCTCCCTTAATGGGGATGAGGTGCTTAAATGTGACTTGTGTATTTCCAGAAAATCCTCCTCAGAAAATGGAATTTACCTAATAAAAAGGCTTAGGGGGAAGGGCTGTAAGTTGTTGTTGACCATTAAAAACCCCTTCAGGTGGCTTAGGACTGTCAAGCTGCATATGTAGAGATGTGTGTTATCACTGCTTCTCTTACCCAGTTCCCTAAACTAAGTAATTTGGTTTCCTTGATGTTCTTTGTCTTAATTTAGTTCACACAGGCTGCTCCAGGCCCTTCTGCTTGGTCTGGGGTTTGCAGCAGCTACTGGGACATTAGAAATAAATAATGTTGTGGACAAATTTCACTGATGTAAAGTGATGGAGAAAAAGGAGCTAATGTTTCTCCAATAGGTTCCAATATAATGGAACTGTGGCTTCAATTTTACGAGACGGTCTTTTTTAAAAATACAGGTACATAATGTCTTTGTGGTTTTGTAATACAAGACAGTCAGTGGCAGTGATGGTCAGGGTTTGGTGTATGATACCACAGTGGTTTGCAGGTCATCTCACCCCATTTTCTTTAGACAAGTGTAGGAATTTGCTCTGTAGCGATGTTGGCAGCATGTCAGAGGATGATAAATTCTGGAAATCAGCAAAGCTGTAAGCTCCTGTCAGTACATGATACCTAAAGGAAATTAACTGGATTTGAATGTTTTGTATTTTCTCTCTCTTTTTTCCCCCCCTCTTATTTCACATAAATATGCTTAGTTGTCTAAAACTGTGGTTTTAAGCAAGAATTGTTTCTACAACACCTTGTTCAGCCACATTCTGATCTTAGTTTGGCCTTTAAACATTTCTGACATATTGCAAATAATGCCTTTGTTTCCAGTGGGCTTGCTACAGAGATTTATACCACTGGAACTAGAAGGGGAATCCTATGCACTTCCTTTAAAATCAAAATACCTGTCTTGCTCTAGTAGCTTCAAACCACAGGCTAGTTTAGCACAAAAAGCAGTTAATGAAATAAAACCAAAACCAACCCCCCAAATCATTAACGTACTTCAGCAGAGTTGGAATGTTACTTTTTGACATCCAAAAGGCTTTCTCATCCTCATCCATGTTTTCAATTGCTTGCAGAGAAGGCACAAGGACAGTCAGGTTGGAGGTGGTGGACAGCACTGAATTTATCTTGGCCTCCTGCATGAAAGTAAAGAGGATAAAATAATTCATTCTAAGGGTGGTCTATAAATAGTAGCTGGTGACATTTTAGGTGAGGTGGAATATGTGACGTGCTTTGTGACCAGCCTGGAGAGGGAAAACTATTATACTGAGCAGTGACTTGAAAAAGAGTACTTAGAGCTCTATGAAAATGGTAAACGAGTGTCTGTTTTTTACAAAATAGATCACCAGCATTTAAAGGGCAGAAATAACGTTCGGGTCAGAATTGTGTTTTATCATGACACACGTAACTTTACTCCCACAAAAGTCAGCCTTTCTCATAGGTTCTCTATTATACACTTGAATGTAAAAATAAACCCCAAGGTGATAAATGCTAGTGGTTACTGATAAATTCAAGTAACTTGCTCTTATGGAGCACTCCATGCTGTTTAATAGATAGGATTATGGACCATGAAATAAGAAGCTCCCACGACACAATGTTCCCATTTAGAAGGAGGCTATTTAACATGGCTTGGATTTTTTCAAGATGTCCAAGAGTTATCTGTGCCCCTAGCCCCGCAGTGGAGCTTGCTGCTGACAGCTCTAATTTTAAGTGGGGATGGTGAGATCTATACTGTGCATGAATTAACTCATCTTCCGTATTTCTATCTGCCCTAAGGATGGAAAGAGCCTCCACTGGAGAGGATTTTTGTAGTTGTGTGGAATTTTTTTTTTTATTTTTTTTTTAGATTTTTGGCTCATTCTTTTTTGAGTAAAAAATGGAAAGCTAAATATATACTTGTGATCTTTCTGAAGATGGGGTTCTGAAAAGTTCTCCAAACTTTTCACCGTCTCTACAACTTGCCATTTTCAATACTGCAAGACTTGAGGGAGCAATATGAGCTTGGGTTCTACCTTTTTGCAGCTGGTGTGCTGCCTGGAAGCTTGCTGGTTTTGCATAGTCCCTCATTACCCATATTGGGTTTGAAGCCAGGAAGGGAATCAGCTCCCTTAAATAGCTGGGAATTTTTTCTCCGTTAAGATCATCTTTCTTTCTAGCCATCATCCCTATCACCTTCCAAATATTTAAATATAGAAAGAGCAACAAACTTCCCCTTCTCATCCTTCCTGACCAGCAAGAAAAATATTTGGTTATGAAAAGTGGTAAACATCACATTCCTGCTCAAGTACAAAGTTAAAAACCCACAGATGGATATGTCTCCCTATTTTGCTCGTGTTTGTAGTTACCAAAGTTTATTTTAAGTGATAGCATTTCTCTGAAGTGGAGCAGAAATTTCCACACCCCTGTTTCAATAGATTATACAGAATCTTCCCTCTGAGTTGTTCCCTCCTTGTCTAAAGAGCACATTAGCAGGTGAACAGCGTTTCCTATTGTGCCAATTTCTTTATATTCTTTCATTTCTCTCTCTAGTGTCCAGTGCTGCAATCTGAGCTCAGGGCCAGGCAGGCAACTGACTTGAATTAGCCACACTGAGCTCTCTTAAGAAGTTCCCTGAGGTGTTCCTTGCAATTATGTGTTTTAATGATCCCCAAGCCATCTATCTTTGAAAAACCTGAAAGCAACCAAAGTGCTGTGGCTTCTGCTGCTCTTCATTAACACATCGCTGTTCTTTTTTTTTGGCTTTTTTTTGCTATACACTTCTTATGTTTGGGCTTTAAGCTCTTTGTGGGGGAAACTGGTTTTGATATTTGTCCATACAGTGCCAATCACAGTAGGGTAGGACCTCTAATGTTACTGATGCTAATAAATGATAATAATAAATGATAGCATGTGAAAATAGAAAGCCGATTGTGACAACCAGTGTATCCAGAACTTCGGGGTTTAAAAACTAATTTGGTGTTTCTTCCATAATCTGGAGCCAAACAAGTTAATCTCTTTCCTCACTGAGGTTGTTCAGCCTGGAGAAGACTCCAGGAAGACGTTTTGTGGCCTTTCAGTACTTAAAGGGAGCTTATAAGAAAGACAGGGCAGACTTTTTAGCAGGACCTTTTGCAAAAGAATAAGGGATAATGGCTCTAAACTGAAAAAGGGTGGATTTAGAATAGAAATAAGGAAGAAGCTTTTTTTACAATAAGTGGTGGTGAAGTACTAGAAGAAGTTGCCCAGGGAGGTGGAGGATGCCCCATTCCGGAGACATTCAGGGACAGGCTGGGCAGGACTGAGCACCCCGATGTAGCTGAAGATGTCCCTGTTTATGGCAGAGAGGGTCCTTTCCAACAGAAAACATTCTATGATTCTGTTTCCTGCACCTCAGCCAGGCCTGCACACACTGAGTTTCTCCAGCTCCCTCACTGTGGCAGCAGCACGCTGACCAGCCATGCACTTGCATTTTCCTGCCATGGGGCACAGTGAAAATGGGTTTTTGTTGTTTTACTGGATGAGAGAAGCTGGAAGGAGCCACCTGGGGTCATGTTCAGCCTCTGCTTGCACCCTGCTGCTGGTCATCTGGGCTGCAGTGCATTCACACCCAAGGCTAGTCATGGCTCGTGGAGCTCCCTGCCTCCGAGAGCAGGCTTGGAACGAGCTCTGCTGCTTGTGGAGCTTCCTCACTTGCCTGAATTTGGGTTCAGAAGCTGTTTTTCAGGCAGAAATGGGGAACCAGATGATCAACCCCTCCAAATCTGGTTGTATAGGCACTTGCCTCTCAGCTTCTGCTCTCTGATGGAATATTGCTGTGATGTTCTCATTTTGAAACTCTACAAGGCTCATGTGTTTCTGCAAACTTGAGCACACTAAAAAAATTAACCATGAAGTGTACTTACATTAATCCACTGGTTGAATGCAGCTGCTTCTGACAGAGTGGATAGCTCCTGGTGAGAAAGAAGAGAGGTCAGTGAGTCTGTAAGCCATAATTAACTGCACCAAAGTGCTGTTACCTGTCGTGTAACCCGCTGTGTCTGGCCTGGCTGCTGTGACATGGAGGGGAAGGTTTTCAGTGTGTGTGAAAAGGGAGCACATTCATGTTTTTCTAGTACTGATCCTTTCTGGTGATGGGAATGATGAGTTAGCAACTCATGAAAATCAGGCCATGGATTGCTTGGGTGTGCACCGACCTTGGTTCATATTGTGTACTGGCCCCAGGCTAAGCATTAATTTCCTGTGATTTTAAACCTAATTCTTTTCTTAACTCCATGCAAAACTGATTGAAATATATGTTGTTTTGGCTGGGATTTGTACAGCACCTTACACATCAGCCAGCCTTTATTGTGCCACAGAACTTAGAACAGAGATAGATGACAGTGTAAGCAGGGGTGGCAGAGAGTGCTGAGAGCCACAGAGGATTCTTGCCAGGGGCTGGCACAGAGGACACTTTCATTTTTCCTGTGCTGTTAAATGCACATTTATTTCACCAATTTACTTGCTTTGATTTTATCTGCCTGTGGGTCAGCACAGTTTGTTTCAACATGATAAATTGATCATTTCCACTGAGAGAGACTGCAGGGCAGAACTTCAGCAGAGCTGACTGCTTGGTGCTCCCAGCTGGGAGCTGAGCACTTGGGACTTCTGCAGATCCGGACCCTGGGATTGGGGTTTTGCAGTTTGCTTTCAATTTCAAATTTTCAATTTGTTATGAGCCAGAAATAGGCTCTGTTCCCTTAGGCCCCTTTCCAAGCCATGTTTTTAAACCCAACAGATCATTTATGAATCAGGCAAGTGTCTCCCATTGGAACACTTTGCAGATAGCGTTGGTGGGCATCATGTTTTTCTGACTGCTGGTAAAGGTTTTACTGTTCTGTCTGTTAAGATCCAGTGTGAGAGCTGTGCAGCAGCTCCTGTGCTCAGAGAAAGTGACCCCCTTTACTCACATCTGCAGCATTTCCGTAGCAGGTTCTCCCATCCCCTTCGTAGCCCTTTGGGCACACACACTTCCAGCCTCCAGAAGATTCAAACAGACAAGTTGCCTTGGAACAAGAAAGAGAGAGAATTTGTCAAAACTCAGGAGGCCACTTGAGCAAGGATGGCCTGTAAAGCCTTTTAGTAGAACCCATTTATATCCAAGCATAAACTTACAAAGGATCTTTGTAAGCACCTTCCGTGGGTGTTCTCACCTTCCTACAGGACACACTCCATCAGCCCAGGGCATGAACTCCCTCACCCACCCACTGTGAATGAAATCTGTAGGAATCTAAACCCTTGCTCCACCTTTTCTTGCTTCCCTACATAATCTGGACCCTATTCTCTCACTCTTCCACCGACCCATCCTCTGCTCCTCACTTTAGCTCTGTCCCTGTGCCCCACCTGAGGCTGGGATTACAGAGCACATGCAGCTGCTGATGGGTGCCTGGATAGAGATGCTTGACTTGGGCAAATATCCCAACAGATTGGTGCATTCAAGTTGTAATCGCTGGCAGAGAAACAGCATTTATTTATTCCAGGCTTGAGATTGTCCTTCTGTACAGGCAGATTTGGGAGCGGCAGTGTGTGCTCAGCTCGTGCACCATACTGCCGTGGTTCACACAGTTTCTGGTGCTTGTAGACCTGCTTGGAAAGTGCTTTCTCAAACAGAAATTGCAGGCTTGAAATGGCAAATAAATTCTATGGTGTGCGCAGGAGGCGAGGCGTGATATGTATCTGAACACTTTGTTCAGGGAATGATTAATTACTCACCAGATGATGGCATTTTCCATTTTGCTCCAGGCACGGGTTTATGGGTGTGCACTCAATTCCATTCCCCTGAAATCCATCCTTACACTTGCAGTCATTCTGTCATTTCAATAAAACACAGCAATTCATTAAAATGATTAAAATAGTGGGCATATTCT
Source organism: Pardalotus punctatus (assembly GCA_013400915.1). Lineage (NCBI taxonomy): Eukaryota > Metazoa > Chordata > Aves > Passeriformes > Pardalotidae > Pardalotus > Pardalotus punctatus. Next base: position 90,966 of record VZTX01023839.1, read on the forward strand.
TGACATGGTGACTTAGCTTCTCTGTGTTTCTGCAGCTTAGCATTGACTTCAGTGCAATGACACTGATTAATCTCTCCAGAAGGCTTTTATACCTGACATCTACCAATGTACTTACTAAAAATGTGTTTGCTGCATGTAGAAAGGGAGCACCAGAATAGGAATTTAAGGAGGTTATTTTGGATGGAGAGCACCGTGTGGAAATATCATTGTGGCTGTGAGGGAGAGGAGGCTTTGGGGAAGAAAACAGGGTAGGAAACCCAAGCTCTGGCAGACCAAAATGGCAGAGGACTTGCCCTGAAGGTGACACTGAATTTGAGGACCTACCTGACCCGGCCCAAGGTCTATGCAGGTGGCATTCTGGTGGCACCGTGCCGTGGTGGCCAGCAGGCAGTTGTTGATGGCTGAGCAGTCCCTTCCATCCCCTGTCCATCCTGCCTGGCAAACACACCTGTGCTCCCCTGGGCCTGTCTGGATGCACTCAGCCTGGGGCAGAGGTAGAGAAAAACATTCAGGGGGCATCTGGCTTTAGCCATAAGTGATATCTGGGGAAAGAGCCTGGAATTCCAGTCCAAACTGTGACTATTCTGCAAAAGTTTCTGGCCAAATCTTCCTCTTTGCTTACTTTCCTGTGGGAAAAGCACATACTCACGTTGATATTGCAGCCACTGGGGTTTGAAGCAGCACAAGGATCAACTTTGCTGCAGCTCAAGCCATCTCCCTCATAGCCAGGTTTGCAAACACAGCTACAGAGACAAGAGGGGGAAGGAGGCGTTACACGTGATAGGACAGCTCTGAAGTAAAGTGATTGTTTTCCACTGCAACATGCTATTTTTAGGCAGCTTAAAATTGGTAACCTTGGATTCGTGATGCAAGTAGCTCAAGTGTGTACATTATGGGTTTGTTTTTTTTTTCCAAAATGTTGACTGGGTTAATTGAGCCAAATCGGGGATCCATTCTCTGTGTACAAGACAGGGAGTGAAATTAATTCTGAGCTGATGTTATCACCGCGAAGTTGAGCTAACAGTTCTAAATTATTTATGGGCTGGCTCTGCTCTCTCTCAGTGACACAGGAGATGGCTCTCTCCCTGAAATGCATGTGAGACAATGAGCCCCCCCTGTTTCCCCGGGTCCCTCCCCAGGATTAACCCATATTGCAGGGAATGGCTTGAGCACTCGGGCTCTGCAGCATCCCCACTGTGCTTTGTCGTGACTCGTTGTGGATGCACTGCAGCAAGAGCAAACTTGCTGCGTGTGAAGGTGAGCTGGAGGAAAATGCAAGGCAGCTGCAGCAGGAGCAGAGTTTTGTGACCAGCCCTGTCAGGACTGGGGAGCCTGGGCTGAAATCTGCAGTGCTGTGGCGTGGAAAACTTACCTGAGCTGGCCCGAGTGAGGGATCTGTCCCCAAACTGCTGAGAATTTCCTTGTTTTTCAGCAAGGCTTGAACTCCTAAATCACTGAGGGGTGGTTAGAAACAAGAGCTTCCTAAAAGCCTCTGTAGATGTTGGTAGGAAGGGAGCCTTTTAATCAAGGAGCACATCTGTATGAAACTATCTTTCAGTGTTAAATATAAGGTATTGAGAACTCTTAATTATTATCCTGCAGCTCAAGGCTGATGTGGTGCATGGTTTTGCTTATTTGCTGCATAGCAGAACTGCAGTGGCTGCTGTTTGTATGCTGCTGCAGGGATTGTTTTGGTCAGGCAATTAGGCTGCAACATATTAATATTAATATTATTTGATGCAAGTTACTGACTTACCTCACTGTGCCATCGCTAAGCTGACAGTCTGCGTGTGCGTGGCAGAGATGGAGGGAGGGCTCACAGGGAACAATCTGCTTCTCACAGAGTTTTCCTGTGTACCCAGCTCTGCATGACCCAGGCAGACAGGTCCCATCGCTGTCTGCCCGGTTATCACACTGCCCGTGGATGCAGAGGCACTCTGCCAGAGAGAAATTACAATTCCATAGTGGTAAAAGCATTTATGTTTCTTATGAATCAGCTCTTCCTATTTTTTTTCCAAGAATCTAAATTTTTTCAAGAATCTAAACTTCTGTGTTTTTTAAGTCTCACTTTGATGGGAGACTTGTTTGTTAATCATAGCCATGCCTTCTCAGGTGCATTTTATGGGTAACAGTTTGAAACCTGCTTTATTTTTACGCTGCACTTATCAATGAATTTCAAAATGCTTCAGTGGAGTAGGAACAAAATGCTATGTCCTTGACTATTAAAGTCATTTATTGAATGAATTTTGCTGTGCTTTCAGTGTTATGGGAATCCTTTAAGGACTCAGTTCACAATCCTACAGGTTGCACAGTGCCAGTGGTGACTAGTAAAGCAAACACTTATTACTTTGGTGGGACTGGAATTTAGGAAATACCACCTTTCCTTATGGAATTTGTCTCTCAGGTGTTGTGCATGTACCTCTGGACCTTCAAGTGAACTGTGCTTCATGAATGGCAGGCTGTTTCATAACAAAAAAGACTGAAGTTTTTTAGGATGGGGAATGCATGTATGTTTGATGTTGTATATGCTGTAGACTCTCAAATATATCATGGTTTGACTCAGCAGGATTAAATCTGTCAGTGCAGAACTATGAACTATTCAATAGATCAGAATTTTTTCAGTGAGGATGGTTAAGTGGCCCAAACACAACCCATTTATAGATCTAGTTGTTCTTAGATTGCATGTTTGTCATTGCAGGCAGAATCTGTTCTGTTGTGGGCAATACCAGATGGGGACAGAACAGCAAAGATTTTCTTTCCACTTACTTAGGTGAGGGAGACAGAAATCAAAAGAACAATAAATTAATATAAAACAAGCTATGCCCCCTGCAAAAAGTAATTTAGAATGTCTGCACTGACTCTGGGCTTATGATGTGTTCCTTTGAAACAAGAAAATCAAAATACCCTCGGAACACGCTCATCCTCCACAGGGACTGATCAGCAGCCAGGAAACTCCTACCTGAACATGACCAGGGTCCAAAAGAAACAGCCCATGCTCCTGTGCTGAGGCTGTATGGCTGTTCTTACCTTGCTCACAGCGAGGGCCGAATTTGCCAGGGTCTGAGCAGAGCTGGCAGTGCAAGCCTCGAAATGCCTTGGAGCAAATGCAAGTCCCGTTTCCATCCAGGCCATCCATGCACTGGGATGTGGAAGGGAGGTGATTGTTATGTATGGGTTCAAACAAGTCTTTACCTTAGAAAAGAGCCTAAATGCCTGCCTATATTTTGGGACTCTGATAGACTCTCAGGAAGAGCGCCAGCTTTGCTGGAAAAGGTGTTTCAAAGCAAAACTTTCCTTATGCTTTTTCCTTGCTGCTATGAATTCTACCTTTTTTTGCAGTTTTCATGTGAGAATATTGAGCTGGGTCATTACTCTGTGCTGTGCAAATTAAAAGTATGAGGATGGGCCCCTGAGCCTTGCCTGGATGCTGGGTGCTAGAACCCCAGAAATCTGCAATTTGAACTTCTGAGGTGTGACAGATTTATTTTCCCTCCTACCTATAACTGAACCTGAAATTCCCAGCCATCACTGGACATGGATGAAGGGGGCAGCTCTCGTGGAGCCCAACATTCCTGTTGTGCAGAAGTGCTCCAGGGACTTTTGGGACCCAGCTCATCCTTCCCCCTGGGAGTGCAGGGTGCTGCTGGATGCTCTGCTTACCTGCCCATTTCCTGAGCAGGGTTTGGAGAAACCTCCTGGACATGGTCTGCAGTCAGGGCCAAAGAAGCCTTTGCAACACTTTGGTTCCTGTGAAATAAAGCAAATATCCGCTTTTTCAGTGCTTTAGGGCAGAGGCAGTGCACAAACCCCAAATCTCCATCATGTTCTGACCCTTTGGGAAAGGCCCACAGGCGTCACTGTCTCTGCAAAGCCTTGTGTTGAACCAGAACCAGCTCTGCAATGGCTTTGTTAAAACCAGGAGGGGTTTTGTAGCTCGAGAAGGGGATGCACAGACCACCAGATTCTGCTCTTGCTCTTGTCAGGCTCCTCAGTGTTAGAAATCCCCATCGTGTCCCCACTTATCACCATGTGTGTATTTGTATTTTAATCTTCCTCCTCCTTTGTACATGGGTGGGATTTAGCCACTGTGCAGCTCCAAATGGCCTTTTCGGTAGAATCTTTCGTTTCATTCATTCTTGATCCATTTATTTATCAAGAGAAAGGCTATTAGAAGATACTCATTTACAGGTGTGATTAAAGGGAAATAAGAATTAGCAAAAGGCTTTCAAAGCTTACAGTTTTATCTGGTTGTTACTAAGTGGTGCTCATAGGATTTAGTATTTCTAAGCTCTGTAGAGTTCTGTGATATACTCTTAATATCACAGCAAAATTTACCCGGAGAACAGAAAGCACCTTGCTGGTATTGAATTTTAAAATTGTATGAAATTATGTATTTTTCATAATATGAACTTTCTTTTCATTGTTTCTGCCTACTGATTTACAGGACTACTATCAGTGAATTTTTATAAAATGGGGAATAAAATTCCCGTGGTAGCTAGACTTGAATTTGGTACATGGAGAAAGATGTGGCTAAATTTGCATCTCTTGGATAAAAAGCAGATGGAAGAACTTCAATCCTTCCTGAGCCTGCGTCTGCAGACTCTTACTTCAGGGAGGATGCTTAATCAAAAGGAAACTTTTAACAGATGTGAGGTCTACTTTAAACATGTTCTGTTTATTAACTCTCAAAGCATCATCATAGTGATTCTCCCTCCTCATATCTCTCCTCTGCTGAAATGTTTCTCAGGTGAATTGAGTTCTAAATAAGAGCTTCTGTGACGTATACAGGGAATTTTGGAGCAGCAAACAAATAATGCTGAAATTACCAGATGATTCAGTCATGGCCAAAAAGAGATTAGAGCACTATCTATATTTGTACTTCCATGCAGTCTCCTGTGTTCTTATCTGGTTCTTTTGCTCACTATTTTGGGAGAGCAGTAACCAACATATGGGCCTGCCTTCCCTGTGCCTTTTGCACAACTGGTGAGGCCGTGGGGAAATTTCCTTTGTGATGGGGAGCTGTGCATGCTGGGGACAGGGAGCCAATGACAAACGTGTGATAAACAACCTGCACACACACCCCAGATGGAGACAGGAGGATGGTGATTTGGAAAGGCATTGTACCAACTGCTGAGATGCTGACTTATGGATGGTATGCCCTGTAAACTTTAAGTACATCTGTCCTGTGACTTCTAAGTGGTACAGCATGAATCTGGAACCAAAGGGCAGCGCCAGGGCTACATCTGCTGGCTCTGATTCTTGCAGAATGGTTGTTCATTTCCACCTTCCCCTTTCAATCCCTGCTTTTTCTTCTTCCCTCACTCCCTTCTTGTAATGAGCTTCCTCAACAGAAGAAATCAAGGGCATGAATGTACTGCTGTCCTTCACTCAACTCAGTGTAATAATTAAATAATATTGTCTGAGAGTCTAGTGAAGTCTACACACTTAACTTCTATGAGAATATTTTATTTCTTCCTTGAAACCCACAGATTATTATGTCTTGAATGCAGGCAGTGTGAACAGAAATTTGTCTTATACATATATATGGTGAAGAGAAAAATATTCTTGGCTTCCACCTTGTAGATCCTGTACTCCACTGTGATCCAGTGGTATGTAGATATCTTTTTGTCTTCACCTTTTGGTTACTTTCCTGACTAGCTAATTTATCACCATGTGGTGGTGACAGAGAATGGCAATTACATTACCAAGGAGAAATAAACTCCAGTGGCAGTTTTAAAGGTGAATTCTCTACAAGCCCAACATGCAATACATTCAGAGAGGTTGAACTTTTCAGAGGGTGTGTATGGAGTTTGTCAAAGCTTGGCTTGTCACTACAATGTCTTGTTTTTCAATCAAGTAAGCATAAATCCTAGAGCCAGCATCCCATGTGTTACATCACTGTGTTTTGTAGCCGTTGGACAGGAGACCATAAACCTGAATTATGGCACTTCTCCCACAGAGTTATCACCGGAGCTGTGGGGAAAGAATCAGGTGCTGGTTTGGTTTTAGTCGTCCCTCATGTTGTACAGCACGTAGAGGAATAAAGGACTAGAGTTGGAAAAGCATTTGTTCACCAAATAGCTGAGGTATAAATACCACTACTGTGTTTAAAGGTCTGCGGGTCAGGTGTATTTTGGCAAATATGTTTAGACATTATAAAAGCCCTTTTAAAAGCCACATAGTTATGTCTGAAGCCGACATAGGGTCAGCTTTCTTTGTGTTTCTCAAAATCCCTGTAAGTGCGCCTTTGCTCCTTCAGAACTCAAAAATCCAGCTGATTGTTGTGGATAGTGTTTCCCTCTGTTGGTGCTGCTCAGTGCCACTTGGTGTCACCTGCTCTGTCCCTTTCTCCCCCTGGAATGGTCCCAGCCACTGGGACTCGTGTTTGGTGAGAGTGATGGAAATGCTTGGTGCAAAGTAAGAGCGGCAAAAGCCATTGCTCCTTTGTGTTCTCCTGGCCAGCAGCGCTCTGCTTAAAGCCTGGCATATAAAACCATATTTTTAACTATGCATGAAGCTTTCAGGGCTGACAGAAGTGCCTAACTTAAGTCTGGGGAATAATTTTTGCGACTGACACTGCTTGCTTTGTCTTTAAAAATTTTTTTGTCTGTTGCTTTGGGATTGACTGATGTCAGACATGATTTTTTAGGTAGGTTTTTGGTGAGGAATGCAGATTACTGGAGTGTTCTGGGTGTGGATTGCCTTTTACATCAGAGATTGCTGCTTGGAGCTCTGCCTGGTTTATGATTATATTGCACATAGAGCACTCTGTAGTTACTGCCAGAGGTAACAGATCTTTACTGCCCGTGTTTTCTTCATTTCATTTTGATGCTGTCCAGCTCTGCTGGGAACCTCTTTCAAGGCTGTGGTTCTGGACTGTTGTAATACATTAAATGTTTTCCTTTTGTACCGGAACTGTTGCTGGCCCGGATTTCTCTTGAACAGGCTCCAGAGGCAGCTCACTGGAGCTGTGCTCACTGCAAGTGAAAAGTTTGGGCTGACATTCAGCCCTCGTACCAGAAATAACATCTGAATGTTACCAAGTGAAGGCCTGGGCTGTGTGACCTACGTGAGCAAGGTTTGCCAAAATCCACCCTTTTAAGCAGGAGCAGTTTTGTTTCTGGAGAAAAGCAGGGCTAGGGGAAATTGCGACTTCTGAAAATAAGATATTTCTAATATATAAATATAAAATTACAATGTTAATATTTTAACTTGCTGTTTCCTTTTCCTGCATATTTAGTAGAAATGAAAATACTGATCTGGAGTAGTTTGTCTGAGAAACAAGGAGTAGTTTCCCTGAGAACATGACACTTGTACATTCCCTTGTACTTGTATGCACAGATGGGATTCAGGAACTGGAGGAAAGAGTTGGACTGGAGAGACAAAGTATTCCAAAGGGTTAATGCAAAAAACTAGATTAAAAAAAATGATACAGGATGTGTTCACATGAGTTCCCTGTTTGCAGCACTGCTAGCCTGGTGGCCATTCATATATTAATTTCCAAAAATACCCTTTTAAATGAATGATATCAGAGTAGGTAAAGTGGAAGCTGGAGTGCCTTTTATGGAAGAGTTGGAGATACAGATTCATTGTGATTCTCTTACCTTTGTGACTTGACCTCTTGTCTCATCACACCGACGTGGCAGGATTGGAACAATTGTGGGTGGGATCAGAACACCCTCGAGGGTATAAATGCGACCATTTTTTGCAACAATATCTGTTTCTTCCATTTTTTCTCCGCTCACCAAGACTTGTCCCTGTGAAACAATAAATTATTATTATTATTAATAATAGAGTGTTTTTAGGACCTCAATTTCTGATAATTTAAGTTTTAAATTTAAAAATAACTTTCTAGTCATACTTCTTTTGAATTTGCTATCTAATTTTTATTGTGCTTTATGTAAGAAGCACACAAATATTATGTATTTTTGTGAATGTTGGTCTGAACAGAGGTGTCTAAAGGTTTTCTATTAATCTGCACTGTTAGCCTGTGGAATTGGTGAATAATGGACTGGCCAAAGTGAGAAGATTACTGGTGACTTCAGGACCGATTTCAGTGGGCGTGAGCATGCTTTGGTGCTCTCTTTGACAAAGGAGGAGGGGGAAAGTAAGAGAGAATCTGAGATCTATCCAAGTTCACAGGAGAGAAAAAAAAATTTAAAAATCTGCATTTATTCCTGCAACTGCTCTGCCTTTACAAGAATTTTCATAGGTGCATCTCTAGTCCAGAAGAGAAGGAAGCTGAACCAACAGATCAGTTTGGTTTTGCAAAAGCGTTGAGAAATTCACACTTTAAAAAATGTGTTCACTAGGTACACCGGGATCAGAGATTATAATATTAAAGAGAAGAATATTTTTGTGTGCACTGATGTTTAAAATTACTAAAATATGTAACAATGATTTTAAATATGTTTTTTTAAATTAGGCAGAGCATAAATGAATTGGGAAGTTGAAAACTCCCGCCTCATTATAGCAAGAAATTCCTCTGCTAATGTTCCCCCTTTCTGCCTTTTTTCATTCCCCCTGCATGCAAAGTGGGCTGCTCACAGGTGAGAGCTGTGACTTACAGTGCTGGTCCTGTTAAAGTGAATGAGCTGCTTGGCCATGCTCCTGATGTGCTCTATTGAGACAAGGCTGGCAACCTCGAGCTGAAATGAATATAAATTGCTTATTTCTATAATAAATTCTATTTATTTATAAATATAATAAATATATTTTATTGTATATAATAAATCTATTTTATTATATATAATAAATACATTGAGAGAAGTGTAATATCATTACTTTTTTCAAATCCAGACAGATTTCATGAGAAAGACTTTCTTTGTGGTGAGAAAATTGTTGTCATTGTGGCCCCTCTCTCATTGACTAACCTGCTTGTGTAACAAATTTAGTGTCACTAAATCATGACTAAGCTTGCTGGTTCCTGCATGGGAGGACCTTATTGCTTGAAAGAATATTAATTTTTCTTCCAATTATCCCAACCAGTCTAATTAATGCTAATAGTTGTCTCTAAAAATAGCCCTGTTGGCATCCACAGACCGCTGTGCAGGTGGTGGTGCTGGTACCATGAGGGTACACATGGATTTCGTGCCCCTGTTCCCTCTGATCCCACTCCAAACCCTTTCCTTTCCTTCCTTTTTCCTTTTTCCTTTTTCCTTTTTCCTTTTTCCTTTTTCCTTTTTCCTTTTTCCTTTTTCCTTTTTCCTTTTTCCTTTTTCCTTTTTCCTTTTTCCTTTTTCTCCTTTCCTTTCCTTTCCTTTCCTTTCCTTTCCTTTCCTTTCCTTTCCTTTCCTTTCCTTTCCTTTCCTTTCCTTTCCTTTCCCTCTTCCTTAAATCATGCCAAACCCAACTCTTTCTGACAAAAAAAAGACTGTTCTGATAAAATCAGTCTCAGAGCTCGATTTCAATGGCAGGGAATCCTTTTCCTGCAGCCCTGCCGATGCCTCCTGACAGAGGTTTTGCTCCGGCAAAGCAGCTGCGCTCACCTCTGTGTTGGAGACAACGTGGTATCGGACCAGCTCCAGCAGCTTCCAGGAGCCCTGCCAATGTGGAGAAAAGGCTCTTTTAGCCCCACATGAGCCTCCCAAAACCAGCCTGGCTTGTTGAGCTGACATGGGGGTGAGAACAGCTTCGCTGGCTGGTGCAGCAGGGACCTCGGGGTCAGTGGTGGTGCTCAGCTTGGGGCAGGCACCCTGGCATCCCATGCCCTCGCCTTACACCACGTTTGGTTTTGACATGGGCCTTCCATGACATGCAGGAGGTGTCCAGGGGGCAGGACACCAATTTCCATCTCCTGGGACCCCACCAGCCGTGACTCCTGTCCGGTGGGGCCCTTGTGACAGCTGCTCCCTTTGTTCCCACCAAGAGCGATGCATTCAGGAGAGGGTTTGGGGCTTGGCCATGTGGCTGTTCAGGCTGTGACCAGCGCAAAAGCAGAGGGTTGGGGTCTGGTGTGGAGGAACAGCATCCCTATATGTGATGGGAGACCCCAAACCCTCTTCCTCTCTAGTGTTGATCTTGAATTGGTAGGGATTTTTCAGCCTTGATCATAGGAGCTAATTTAGCTGAGCACTGGACAATGCATCTCCTGTCTCTACTATCTGAGGAAGATTTACCCTCTAGAAAGGCTGTACCTCTGCAGAAAGCAGGTAATCCAGAGCCTCTGCTTCCATATGACTCAAAGCCTTGTTGCTTGGAACAAAGACTGTGTAAGGCTGGTTGTCCTGCTGTAAATCCATTCCCAGGCCAGTTTTCTGTTTTGGTTCAAAAATAAAAGTGAAATGATACATCAGCATGGAAGAACAGCTGAAAGTAGCTTTATGTAATTGCTTTTCTGGATCCTTACCTCTATCAAAGATGTAAATTGGCTGTACCTTCCATTAGCTTGAAGTACTGACATTATAGTTTTCTGAAATGGGATAAAAGAAAGATTTGTTTTAGTTGGGAACATGAAACAAATATCAGTTCTTTTGAGACGTTTCTTTGCTTACTGTGTGAGTCTCAGTTGTTACAGATTGAATACATCTCATTTTGGGGGTTGGTGGTGCCTGGAAATGGCTGAGATGGCAGAATTTTGTCCTGGTGCCATGCTGGCTTCTAGTTAGATTTTGTCATTGTCCCAGGAAATACAATCTGTGTGTGTATGGGGAAAGGGTTTTTATCTCTTCATCCTCAATGAGAAAAGGTAGAGGAGTAAAACATTTGAAAAATGCAACATAAAGAAGAGAACTTAATTTAATTTAAGCAAGCTTGGTAAGCAAGGCAGCAAAACCCCCAAAACATTCAAAATCACCAATTTTTATATTATTAGCCTTTTTGCGGAGAGGAATTGCAACTTTGAATACAAGTCTTGCCTGATATCTCTCCACATGTCCCTCCTTTTAGTACGTGATTCTGGAATTTAGTGAGATTTAGTTCTCATGGCTGCCAGTTTTCCAAGGAACCACTCAGATGTGGTGAGAACATCCAAACCCTCCCTGGGCCAGCTTGGCAGGAGTGGCAATGTCTGTTTGCTGTGGAAACTCTGTCATTGCCTTTCACTTGGAATATTGCTCCTGTGAGCTGATGTGCAAAGGCTCAGCAGGGTTTGTTTCGTTTCTGTTGGTCATCCTCCTCCATGTTCACTTAATGTGAAACTATTTTAAGAGAAAGGTTGAAATTGCATGTATATAACGTCTGGCTCACCTCTCTGCTGCTTTCAAATGTTGGCTCCACCTTGTCCATGGCTTTGTCAATAATGTGCAAAATTCCATTGGAAGCAATAATATTTCCCTGCAAAATTTTTCCTTTCCCCTTTCCTCCTTTGATTCCGATTCTTAATTGATTACCCTGAAAGAAGCCAGGCAATGAACAGTGAATTTTTTATTACTTGTGAATAACAGTGAATATTTTATTATTTATTATTTTGTTATGAAATGACAGCAGAGTGAGTATATAGGATGAACGTAGTCTAAGACCCCCTCCTGTTGCCAACACATGAACAATTGAAATCTGGGGAGAATTTCACAGGGTTTTTGTGTAGGACCATTTATTATTCTCAGTTATTACAGTCAAGACTGGAAGAAATAATTCTTCTACAAATCTAGCATTAATCACCCTCTCAAAGCAGTGCTACTGCACAAATGCATTGCACTCATACGTGTTCTATTCGACTTCGAAGCTGAAGTCCAAACAAATACTTTTTAGAGATTGTGCAATATTGAAAGCATCATTTTGAGATTCCCATTCCAGGAGAACTCAGCACCATGGTCTGTATCCCATGGGGTCTGTACACTGGGCACACTTCAGGTAGTTCCTACACAAAGACTGCTTCCAGTGCTTATCAAGGAAATGGAAAGAATTCCTTTGGATCAGGACAATGTTCTTTTGTTTCAGGACAGCAAAGCTCGGAAGCGAAACAGAGACAGGCCCTGTGGGGAAGTCAGTGTACCTGAAAGTGTTCTGATGAGTGGTAGTAATAAAAATCTGTCAGTAAATGATTAAAAATATCATTGTACTGAAAAGGTCAGCTCCTGTAATCTTAGAGGACTACAACCCATTTCCTTATGTTCTGTGTATATTTAAAACAACAAAATGTTGCTGATTCTGCACTGTTCTGAAGCCTGCAGGAAACAAACAGGGCTCAGACAGCAATGATATTTTCCTGTTACAAGTGGGGTGTGCACTCCCTGAACGTACAAGATAGATATCTCTGCTCAGATGCCACTGATCTACTGCAAAACATGAGATGTACTCGATTTCAGCCTCCAAGCCATTAAGAGACACATAACGAGCCAAGAACAACAATTCTAGACTATAAAATCTGGAATATCATCCACAGAGAACAAGTTTTTAAAGGATCAGACTGCCCTGATGTTTGCTGACATTGGATAATCTGGGCTAATGATGAGCTCTGCTGTGTGTTTTTTGTGGTTGATTGCCATGTGTTCTGTCCCTGCTGCAGAATTCCATTTTCTGTGTCATTCCAAGGCTGCTGATGCTCACTGGGGGTGGGATCTGCACTTCAGGCAGTGCTTGCTCCATGTGAGCAGCATTCCCAGGTTTCCAGCATAAACTCTGGGCTTTTCTGTCCCCATCCACCTCTTACTTCACCTGGGCTCTATTAATGCCCCTCCCCTGCCTGCCCAGCTCTGCTGATCATACCTGCAGATTTAAGATCATTTTAGCAGATGTTTTAGTCTGTGTTAGTCTGCCAAGTCACCCAGCGCTGATACATGTCTAAAATTAATTTCATTTTCCTGCTGGTTTTAGCGTGAACTTTGATGCCAGTGAGGTTTCAAACTTTTGAAATTTAAAAAGTTTTGACGTTTTGAAAGTTCAAACTCCTTGTAACGCATGGCCAGAGCTGTGGTTTTTCATAATCCAGATTATCCTCACCCTGATGTCTCCCTGCAGAAAGAGCTTTCCTACACGTTATTGAGGGAACAGAGTGCAGTGTTATTGCTGTGGTGGGCTGGAAGGCCGCTTACCTTTTCTCCCTTTGACACCTCTCCTGCCTTGCCAGTCAAAGTATATATTACATTAGTGTTACTCAAGCTACTGGTGTTCATCTGACCTGCAATAACATGGAGTTTAACGAAGTACTGGGCTTTCTGTTTATTTTTCAGGAGATCCTTTATCTAGAAAAGCAGAGGAACAGAGATTTATTTCAGTGCAGGCTTAATCTAAAAAAAAAAAAATTATGGTGAAAACTTTATGTTCTCTTCAGCTGTTACATTCTGAAATTACATTTTTCTCTGAGATGAGGGAATGGAGTGTGAACAAAGTGGAGACCTCTCTTGCTTTCAGTTCAGCTCCCATGATACCCTCATGTCCCTGCATGAGCACGAGGAGCCTCCAGAATTGTCCAGATGTCAGTGGAAGGTGCTGACTACTTAGATATCACTCTCCTTTTTTTTCTTCCCCCCCCCTCCAACTAAAGCCATTATTTTTTTTAACCCCCTTATGTAAAAGGTGACCTGCAGGCCTCCCAACTGATAATTCAGATCTTAATTCAACTTCTGCCTCAACCAAATGGAAAGACTTTGGGCATAGTCGTGAAAGACAGTCAAAAACTTACCTGAGGTATGACAGTGTTCTACCCTAACTCACCAAATTATTTTGGTTTTCTTTCTAGTAGGAAAAATACAGTCTGTGGGTTTCAATGAGTCCAGGAGTGTTCTAGAGCAAAGTATCTGTATCTGTTGAAGCGAAACACTTCTAACCCAGATGAGATTTCTGCCCCTGATATGGAACCCTTCCTCTTGTTTACTTACATTTGTATCTTTGAGTCCCTTGTTTGTTGGTACAAGCACAGTAAATGGTCCCAGAGTGCTCAGTGGCCATTCGTAGGTATTTTCTTATGGGAAGAGGGAATAAAAAAGTTTAAATGCCTATTGAAAAGCTCATTGGACAAAGGGGCCGTGCAAAGCTGCAAGGGCAGAATAAGCAAGAATACAATCTGTGATTAGTAAATATTAATTTATGGCATGAGGTATATGCTGCTGATAACCTGCTGGTAGTGCAAATATCAGCAGAAACATAACTGGTAATCAAAGCTGAAGCACTGAAAGTTAATTAGAGTTCATTTACTACCCAGAGGCTATTTCTGTATCCAAGACAGCAGCATGATACACTGGTTCTGCAGCCAAAAATATGAAATATTTCTAATATTCAGCTCTTTTTCTAGGGGTATAAAATCAGAACTGAAAAAATCTTTACAGTCGTTACAGGTATATTGTACCAGAGGCTGTATCTCAAAATTAATATGCTGTCTTACAAAGCATCTATAAATTGTTAGCTTTCAAAAGACATTAATATAGGGTGAATATATATTGTAAGATAACCTGAGTGGTTAAAGTGTCTTTGTAGCTTCTGGCTAGTAAATTATAGGACACATTTATGCCCCAAATTTTAGCAAAGAACATAAAATCTGGATTGTTGTTAACTTGGCATGCTGGGCACTTTTCGGACATGTGAGGAGAAATGCACAGAGAAACTGCAACTGAACTCCCAGTGCTGAGGCAGTAAATATTGAACTTCAGTGCTGAATGTGAAAATCACTGCCAGGCTTCGTCCTTGGCCAGCTGGGGGGATTCTTACTCCATTCTGGTCAGGATTTCATGATCTTTATTTTAAATGCTGGTCTTCGTGCAAAGGACTGAGCAAATGATATTAAACAGAAGGATTTTTTTCCACATTTACAAGTTTAACTCAAAGATCCAGCTTGATTCTAGCAGTGTTTGTCCCTAGCTCAGATTTTTGGCCATAGAGAAGGTGATGAAGGCAGTTAGGTTGTTCTGTTCACAAGGTAACTTGGTATTTCATGGGCTCCTGGGTGCAAGCTCTTCAAGGTGGAACACACTGAGATGCACACATGTATAATGTGTACACAGTTTTATGGACCTTGCAAATTAGCACATTTGTCTAGAATCCCCCGATAAGAAACTTAATAAATGAAGCAATGTCTCCTTATTCTATAGAATGCCATCCCAGATGAGGCTAGAGCCCAGTTTACAAAATAAGTTCCAGCGGGAAGGCTTCAACCAAGGCTGAAACCTCGAGTTTTTGATAGTACAGGGTTCTCTGGCCTCTTATTGTGGATATTTGGTCTTTCTGCCTTGAAGAACCCCAAAACTGAGCTCGAATATCAGACTACAAAATGTACAAGCGTGTAGGTTAAGGGTACAGAAAATAAATGAAGGGTACAGAAAATATATGAAGGGTACAGAAAATATATAAAGGGTGCAGAAATATATAAAAGGGTATGTAAAATAGAAAACAGGCTATATAAAATAGAAAACAGGGTATATAAAAACGGCAAAAATTATCAGGAATCAGGGGAAGGCAGGGCAGGATCAGCCCCCTGGGCAGAGGCTGACCCTGCTCGTGTGTGGGTACTCACCCATGAGCAAGAGGCTGGATGTCAGCTTGCCCTGCCAGCGTCCTCCCACTTCTGCATTCAGCTCCTGGAGGCGCTCCACGATGTTCCCATAGCACAGCACCCCGTTCCCCACCGAGCCCCCCTGGCACGTGCACCTGCGAGGGCGTTGGGATTTCAGCTCTGGCTCTCAGCGCACCTATCGCTTCTCTGAAGGCATTTTTGGGAAGCATGGGCGCCTTGGGGTTTGTTCTCTGCTTCTGAGTGCTGGGAGGTGTGCCAGTGTGTGGGGCAGCCTGATGGCTGCTCTGATGGACTCCTGTCCACTGGGCCAGCAGACAGCGATGCCTGTCTGGCAGCACCTCTGAACAGAGGTTATGGGCAGCCTCTGTGTGGAGAAATGGCTCGAGGAGCAAGGTGGCCATGGAATGCTGGAGTCTGTGTCTCTGCAGAGTTTGCCCCTGCAGAGCACAGAAAGGGCATTGTGCGAGCAGAAGGCAGAATTTTGAAGATAACTGCAAGGACGATGTCCTTGGTGGTCTGGGAAGTACCGAGGTCTATGGAAGAGGGATTGTAGTCAAGAGAATAGAAAAATCAGATTGTAGGGACCATGAGAGGGTGGGAACAGGTTGATGTGACTGTACAACTAACCAATAATAGAATGACAAGTAGTCTTACTAACCAATGATTTTATGACATGTAATATTGCTAGGTGCTGCAAAAATGTACTTAAGGCTGTGAACCTGAAAAAATGAAGGGAGGGATTGAAGCTTGCTTATAAATCATATTGATTTGTGTGTCTTGCTTCCCTCACCATCGGCAAAGGGCGCCTTTCTCTTAAGTGAGGTTTCTCTTAAGTGAGGTTTCTCTTAAATGAGGTTTCTCTTAAATGAGGTTTCTCTTAAGTGAGGTTTCTCTTAAGTGAGGTTTCTCTTAAATAAGGTTCCCCGCAACATTGGTGACAGTGTGGGTTTTACAATAAGTGACATTCTGCGACATCTCTGCTCCCAAAATCTTGTGGTTGCTGGAGCCCAAAAATCCCCTGAACCTGCCTGTCTGTGGGTGAGGAGAAAGCACAGCAAAAAAGTGTGGGATGCCAGTTTGGTGAAGACCTCGCTGATGACATAGGATATGGCAGGATTAATGGTAATTAAGGGAGGTGATGGCAGCTCGTCAGCCCTTGGAATGGCTGTGTGGGTTTTGTAGAAAAAGCAGACTGGTGTCAGTCCTTTCAGCAAAACAAAGTGATGTTTTGTTATCCTGTCCTTTAAGTAATGCAACCATTTTGGGCATTAATACTTGTACTTTCAACACTACTTTTTTTTTTCTGCCGCAGCGCAAAATCTCATGCTTTTTTGGATGTCTGTCTCTGTGCTGGAAATAGCATCTCATTTGTAACACCCTGGCCGTCTCCTGGGGACTCCAGCTTGTGAGAGGTGCCTGCTCTGTGTGCCTGACCCAGTGCCCTGGATGTCTAAAGCAGACCAAGGTCACAGTGCCCATGAGATGGACAGACAGACACTGGCTTTTAACAGTTTTTTTTTAACAGTGCCTCTCCCTGTTAAGTCTGCAGCATGTTCAATATTCATACAAGCCCTATCCACAATGATTCATCTCTCTGGATATTTTTTTCCATCACTAGAGAAGGAACATTACTCCACGTGAGCAAAAGATGCCCTTTCTATAATTAATCATTTGCATGAGCTGGTTGTTAAAAACACACATCTGCCACTCACACCCCTCGGTAGTATCAGCCTGATGCCAAACCCTCTCCTTTTTCCCATGTATGGTCCCTGCTGTAGCTGTTTGTGTGGTGAGAGCAGAATTATTTGAAATCCTTGCAATCTGGGGAGCTGCACACAGGCTCAGGGGAGTGCTGAGATTTTGGCCAGGAGGCTCAAGCTTTGACTCTCTGACCCTGGGTGAAAATGGCAGTTTAAAAGCACCTTAAATTTTTAGGATGCTATTCTGATGGTGAATCCACTTCTTTTTAAGGGGATCTCTTGAGCAGAGAGAATATGACTGTGGAGCCTGGATGAAGGGTTTGCAGCTGGGAGAGAGGAACAGCTGCTCCTTGGGAGCTCATCCCTTTTTTTCTGGCAGGGTTAAACATTGCTGAACCTAGCCCCCTCCCATTTCTGAACAGATAATTTGGTTCTGGAGAAAGTAGAACTGTCTGTGTTGGGAAAGCTAATGGCACAACTGCATCCTTAAAAAAAAAAAAACAAAACAAAAATGGAAAGGAAGCAATGTAGTTTTGTGGTCTCTGTTATAGCTTTGTGTTTTAGAAAAAGAAACAAAAAAAAACAACCAACCAAAAAAGTCCTCACAAATATATTTAAAATCTGAGATGCAGCTGAAGTACACTCTGTCACGTAACAGAACCTATTTATTGTGCCCACATTTACAAATAAATGTTTTTCTTTGTAAAGTTCCTCTTTCATAAATGGATTTTCCTTAAATCAAGTTTGATTTCAATCCTACTCCATTCTTCTGTACTCATTTTTGCCATTAACTATCATTAAATTAATGATATCCAAAACATTTTGATAGTTCTTTTCCACCCCCAGCAATAAATTTTTAATTTTCCCATTCTAAAAATCCTCAAAACTTCCTCAGCTTTCAAAAATTGTGCTGTAGCAGTGAAACAGTGACTAATTAAGGGAAAAAAAAGCTCCTGATTTGGGATGTGGAATGTTATTTCAAAATTTCACCTGATGCTGTGCGGTATGGTAGCGCTCTGTACTAATTGTTGTTTGAGTAGCAGACTGTGCTCTAGAAGGGATATATCTAGGGGATATTCTGGATAAATTTGTTTGAAATGCATGATAACTGACACAGAAGGGATGCTGATTCTCCCCTGGGAGGGAAAGCTGGGTGATGGCACAAGGGCTGGCAATAAGAACACTCTCCTGAGCGAATGATTTCTGTCTGTACAACCATATGATGATATGAATGGCCTGTCTTGTCCTCCATATTCCAGCTCTCAGCTCACAAAAACTAACATTTCAGGGACAGCTCTTTAACCCAGTACCTGCCACCACAAAGACAAATTCTGTGGTTTAAGAGAGCTTTGTCCAGTTTAGTGTTAAGACTGACTTTCTTCCCAACATCTGTGTAGCTGTTTCTGCACAGGAAAAGCAAAGTCTGCCAGAGGTTTTGCAGTTTTCCACCTGCTTGACTGGAGGTTTTGAGGAATCTGCTGAGGCTGGGGTTGCTGTCACAGCATGGGGGGCAGATTCCCTGGTTGGATCTGCGTTGGTAAGCTCAGAAGAGGCAGGGCTCGAGTGCTATCCCACAATTAATGCTGATTAATTTTCAGCATGCTGCCTGGCGTGTTTCTGGCCCACAGCAAGCAGCATTTTCCCAGGCAGTGCCCAGGCACAGTGGAAGGGACAGCATGTGCCAGGGAGCGCTGCCAAGAGGCAGCTTCTCTGTTTTGGAAGAGACTTTAGCTGTGAGACAGACAATGCTGCTTGCCCTGAGGAAGAGAAAAGAGGTTTTGGTCCCTTTTATTTACTAGTGTAGGAATGACCTCTGAGTGCTTTCAAAATAAAACTTAATAGGTATTACCAAATGGCCTGATGAAATCTAACACCGTGTTAATTGGCTGACCTTAACCCCATTAAATCTGGTGATTTGGCCTTGATAAAGAAACCATTAATGGTAACTTCAGGAGGTGTTCATCCACAGGATTTCTTTCAGCAGCCCATTTAGTGGGGAAGGAGGGAAAAACTGTGTGAAACTTTAACAAGCAAAAAGACTCACGTAATCTGTCCCGGTGCAACTGTTAAGCATCGAGCTCTTTTGTGGCAGGTGTTGTTTTTTTCACAGATGTCCATCATGCTGCATCCTTTGCCAGGTACAAAGTTGGTGTAATGCTCCTTGCATTCACAGTGGGACTAAATCAGAGGGATGTGAGAGGGGAGAGGAAATTAGCTGTGCACAAATCCTGGATTTCAGCTCGCTTTCTGGAGCTAGGGCTTGCAGACACTGAGCCTTAGTTAATCACTTGGTGAGTTCAGACATAAATATAAATCTCATCCATGTTCATACAACTCCCTTCAGAGTTTTATCCAGCAAACTACTGACTCTCACATAAATTTCCTTCAGATAAAGCCCTGTAGGTTAATTTTCCCGACCAGAGAACATTTAGTGTGGCTAGGTCAAACATTTACCTCTGTTCCAGCCCGGAGCCCTCTGCCTCCCAAAGGACACAATTAACAAATGAGATGTACCAGCACTGCTGCTGTGCACACCAGCCTGTGTTTCAGCCGTGTGCAGCTCCCTGAGAAATGACCATGAGCTGCAAAACAGCCCTGGATGATCAAATCCCATTCTGGCTCTTCAGGGTGTCCAAGCAAACCAGGCCCTTTGAAGTCTTGATTTTTTTGTGGTGTGAGTTTTACGCACAGAAATCTGAGCCAGTTCCCAACATCATGAACAATATGCAATCTTTATAAAGTGCTGTTTATTGATTGTTTTCTGAAAGACCTAGATTACTAATTTCCTAGATAAATTAACTTTAGGCATCTACCTGTGGTACCTATATAAGGGGTCTGCTGCTCCTACAGGTGGCAGCAGAGAAAAAAAATTTACCTGGGAGAAGATTGATTTCTATACTTTCATTTTGGAGAGGCAAAAACTGGAGTCAAAATATTGCCAGAGGAAAGAACACTTCTGTTATTGAGGGGGGAAACAATATATGTATACATTGAAAAGGGAGGTAAAGGTAATTCCCCCTGGTCAACAGCTGGGCTCATGGTGAAGCTAGGAGTGAACTTTGATTTCCCTGACACATTTCCATACCCTCGTGGTTTCTTTTTGGAGAAACAGCATTGTTTCTCCTCGGGCAGTGGCACTGACCTTTCCTGGACCGTCATAGATGCAGGTGGTGGACTCTGCAGGGCAGTTCCCATGTGCTGCTTGGCAAGGGTCTATGGGCAAGCAGATTTGACCATCCCCTGTGTAACCTTCTTGGCAGGTACATTCGTGCTCATTTGGCCCCAGGTAAATGCAGTTTGCATGAGGATCGCAGACCTTTTTGGAGCATGGGTTGATAGCTTGTGAAAAAAGAAGTGAAGCAAATGAATTATTGCCCACAGTTCTAAAATTGAAGACAAGAATTTACCAGAGCACCTCCATGCCAAACAAAGCCTGGGTAGACTAAACTTTTCATAACAGCCAAGCCTGAATTATTGTGGTGGCATGGAGATGGAAGGCAGGAATGTGTTTGTGCTAACGTAGCAACCAACTGTTTGCTTTGAGCAGAAATGATCTCTTAACTTGGCAAATTGAGCTATAAACAGATTAAAACTTGTAATGTGCTCATTAAAATATCACAACTATTTCCTTGTTCTCTGGTGGGTTTTAACTAGAGAAGGTCAGCTCGGTGGTATGAGGTCTGCACAAGCTTTAAGCACATGTTAGATCAGTTGGAAAATATTTCTCAATACAATAGGGCTTTGCTGTTTTCTTTCCGGTAATTAAACAATATAATGTCATCAGTTCAGCTATATGAAAAACTGGCCAGCAAGTGCTTTAGTCTTCCACTGTTCTACTTTCAGGACTGCACTAGAAGGTCACTAGTTATTTCCATGAACCATTTTTTGGAGGCAATGGCCTTGCTTGTTCTTTTTCAAAGCAGTGCTTGGAGAGCATCTTCTCACCCCTGTGTGTCCAGCTGAGGTCAAGGTTAAGCACACATGGTATCCAGAAGATGGCAGGCCCCAGACACACCTAAAAAGTGGTGCTTCTCACTGTCTTCCCCTCTTCTCCTCCCTTTGTTTCCCCTCAGCTGGGACTGAGAGGGTTGGCAACACTCAGCTTCATTCTTTCAGGCCTTCTCTTCTGTTCCAGTGTGAAATCATGCACACACACACACATTCACATGCTCAAACCAACCCAAAGCGATGCCATCTCCAAGCTGAACCTGGGGCAGGCACTGCTGTCCTCATGGGTGCGCTGAGCTGCTCTGGAGGAGCTGTTTCTCCTCTGCTTCCCAGCCAAAGAGCCGCTGGCTCAAACCACAGATGACCCCAGGATCCAAAGGGACCGAGGATCAGCATCCCTGCAGGTGGCATCAGGATCACCCCCAGGAGAGGGAGGGATGCCAGCATCCTCCTTCTCTGCTGGTTTCTGCATTTTCCTTGTGCCTGTCTGTGCTGCCTATGAGAAGAGCCTCACATTCCCCGAGGAAGGACTTCCTGATGTCTTGCTCTTGGATGGTGTTTGAGCCTCTTCAGAGAGGATGGCACCAAGCACCAGCAGTGGTTTGCTACTTGAACATGAGTATTTCCAAACAGAATATAAAGCATTGCATTTGTGGCCTGATCTGAGCCAACATCTACTAAATGGTGCTTCCAGCATCAGATGAAACAATATTCCTTGTTGCAGTGGGTCTAGAAAGAAGAACTGGTACTGTAAGACGTAATGCAAGTAGAGAAAAAAAAATCTGGACCCTTACACAGTTAACTTGGGCATTCAATGGCAAGTTGAGGAGTCTAAGAGAGTTAAGGTAGAACTTACCTCTAGCTGAGCTGCTATTGGCTTTGTTTGATGAAAAACAGGAAAGCTAAAATGAACTTTACTTGCCTGTAGAGTTTCTGCTTGCTGATGGAACTGAGCTGCCACGTGATGGATGCTCAATAACTATTAAGCCCTTGGTTGCTGTTGTTGATTTTCATGGAAGCAAGATATGAGGCTGGACTTTGCCAAGCAGAGGGATATGGCAGGAGTGGATTTGTAAGAACTGACCCAGTATCCACCTTATGTGTTTCAAAGGGGTTGAGTAGCTTTAGCCTGGCTGCATGAACTGAAACTTGTTAGCACTTGGATGGACGTGCTTCTGAAACACGTTTTAGGATTTAGTTTCATCCTGAAGGAATTTAGTTTGTGATTTGCGATAAGAACATGTTGCCTTTTTTAACCTAGAAATGAAGCTCAAGATAATTTTAGTACAGGAGGTAATATAAAGTGGATCTTTATTGGAGCTCCAGGGGCAGTTATGGAAGAATATTTACAAAAGCCCAGCCCCACAGAGGTGAATGCAGTTTGATAGGTTTTAGGAAATTAGCAGAGTTGATAAAAAGCACCAATTAGGAGGGCAAGTGGTGATGTGATTCCCTCCAGGTCAAGCCCCCTCTCTGGAGCTCCCACTTTTGGTACTAGCTGTATTTTTTTAATGAAAATGTGTTTTGAAGACCTTGTTCTCAACCTTGGTTCCCAGAAAGAACCAAGAGAGGAGAAGGGCCTTGTGCCCCCTGGGACTTGGAGCTCTGGAATGTATTTGGTCTTTTTAGCGGGGGAAAAGTGTAGGGAAAAGTACTGGGAAGGCTACAAATATATTAAAGAAAAAAAGGCAAAAATCAGCTGGCATCAAACCCAAGACAAATTAGACGGTGAGATGTGGCTCAAAAGCACATTCCATATCTGAAGTAGAACACCAATGGTGGTTCAAAACCAATGGTGGTGTGTTCAAAGAGTTGGGGCAGAGCTGGAAATGACTCACGGTCACATCGCGCGCCGTCCCCGCGGAAGCCGGGCAGACACGCGCACCGCAGCTCTCGTCCATCCTCACCCTTGGCAGCGCACCTGGAGCGGGCCGGGCACCGCAGCGCCTCGCACTCGGCCATGGCTGAGGGACACAGGGGACAGGTCAGGCTGTGCCAGCAGCCGCTGCACTGGGCAGGGAATGAGCTCAAAATGTGCCTGGCTGAGCGCCATCCGTGCCACTGCCGCCAGCGTTTTCTTCCTGGGGTTGAAGCGGTGTTGATGGCTCTGGGGGCTCACGCAGGTGTTGAGGTTCGGGGTAGGTTTGGTTGTTCTGGCACGACTGAGACCAGCTCATCCTCACCCGTTGTGACCGGAACAGAACTTTTAAATAATCTTATATGGAAAACAACCTACTTACGCTGATCACAGCGCAGCCCTCTGTAGCCAGACAAGCAAGTGCAGCTTCCATCCCCTGAGATTCCGCTGTTGCATACTCCATGAACACAGTCACAAACTGTATGGAGAAATGGATTTGCTTTATAAACAATAAAATATTAGTTATTTTATATAATATAAAAATTATATAATATTTACATCATATGGACATTATTATAGTTATATTATAAAAGCATACAATACGTATCAATAGTTTTATATTAATAATAATATTATATTACGTAAATATTACATTACATTTATTAAAATAGAATAGTATTATTATTATTTCTGTATAATAATAGTGTTTGGGAAGGTATCATCAGTGGTTACTCATAGTAAAGAGTGTCCCTGCCAACAGCTTTGGCCAAACCAAGCTTTGGTCTGAGTGCCTGAATTTATAGGCTTCCATTACTGAGATGATCAATACTTGCATTTGCATGTATCAGTAAAGAACACACTCATTTTTGAAGGCTGCTAAGAGCCCAGGGTCTGAAAATCTTCAGGATACATTATAAGCACCAAACTGACTTGTTGCTAATGCCATAAAACTTGTAAAATTTGACAAACAGTCTGAAGCCAAAATTGGATATAATGTCTAACACAGACCTCTTTAATAATGATTAACACATTGCTTGTTTTTGCTTCACTTTGTATCTCTCAAGAACCTCAAGAAGAGATGAGTTTTGTGACTTTTCCCCCCCCTCCGTAAAGAGAGTTTATTTAGTTAAAAGCATAATTAATCACTATGAAGGTCTCAGGCTTCTTTCTTCCTATATTCTCTCATTTCTTGGTATATTCTGATTATAAACCCAGTGACAATATGCACACAAGATGATGCATTCACAGTCCAGGCAACTATGAGACCCTTCCATAAATAATTTTTGAAGCCTTAAGTACACTCAAAAAGCTTCATAGTTAGAACTGTTTGAATTATGGTAATGATGCTTTTTAAAAAGGCCATTCACAGTTACACGTGGAAAAGTCTAAAAGATGTACAGAGTTGTATTGCTGACTTCATGTTTAAACTTCAGTGATGTAGAATATCCTTTGCTTCTTAAAAACATAGCTTGTGTTCATACAAATCACCTAATTAATTGCACTAATTAGGTGCAATAATATGAATAATATAATATAATTAATATAATAATAGAAAAACTAGGAATGTCTAAGGTATCGCTGAAAAGCAGTTAGCCACAGATGAACATTGTTTATATTTTATTTATTTCAGAGCACTTGAAGGAGCTCAAAAAAACCTGAAAGTGTAAAACCTGAAGTGGAAAATGTTGCTTAAATTAATATATAATTGAATCCTCCAGTAGTTTCTTGGAAAATAATTACATTTATGATATTGCATGCATTCAAGTACCCTATTTTCATGGAAATGCTGGCTCAGTTACTTTTCTGTGTATCAACACTGGCATCCAGTGGACAGCTGGTGAAAAAAGGTCTTTTGAGCCAGCAGTGGTGCAGGATTAGTGTAGAAAGGCCAAGACAGATTATTTAAATTGAGACCATTTGTGACTCTTTAGAAGTAACATTATGTAGATCTTGAGGGAAGAAAAGGAGTTTTACTTAGAGATAAACAACTCTTATCACTTAAGAATAAGACTGCTTTAAAGTGGGGTTTTTTTAGGCAGTTTTCTGTTTTTTCAGTGTAATTTTCAGCAAGGGTTGAGAAGGTAAAATAGTAGAGACAGGCAGTAGTAGAAAGAGGGAAAATGCTATATGAATATATATCCTTGTGATAGGTGTACATTCTAAAAAGTGCACCCAGCTCTATTCCCCCCTCAGAGTTCCACTTTTGATAGAAGTGTGGCCAAACAATGAAATCACCACTCGGCCAAAACCCAAAACTAAACCAAACACCCACTTTTTCACACTTTTGACAGAATTTGGAGCTGCCTGGCACAGAACAGAGAGAAGAGCTCCCTTTCCTTTCCCCGTGGTGTTCTCTGAGGCAGAGAGAGCTCTTGATGGGAAATGTTGGTGCCTTCTCCCCATTTCAAATCCCATTTTTGGGATTTCTGGGTGTCTGAATGCAGCTTTCACTCGCCTTCTTTACCCTAATCAGATAAAGAACGCTCGAACTCACCTGATGTGCAGTCAGGGCCGAATAAATTGTCTTCAGCACATTTTTCACAGGCTGTCCCACCAAACCCTTTCTGTGAATTACAAAATGGAAATCAAAAGTTAAGTTTCTCATCTGTTTCTACACAGATATTTGCTTAGCAGGCTGAAAATAGCACCCTTTGCTGCCAAAATAAAATAATATGAACATTTCATATCAATCAGAAAATAAATGAATGAAAATAAAATCATATTCAATCAGAAAATGAAGAAATAAGTACCACAATCTAGAAAACATTGTCTTTAGAACAATCTTGCCCCCTCATCTTTTTAAAAAATAATTTGTAGATCTTCAGATCAGATGTTCTGAATATCAAGTTAGCAATGAAGCTCAGTAATCAAGCCTAATGACCAAACCAGTCTCACAATTTTTATGTTGTATTTTCTGACTACTTCTTCATCCCCTTCTCTTTTTCCCATGTCCCCAGAAGATGATTTTTGATGTAAAGATGAACCAGTAGAGAGTTACAAATCGTTAATTTGAATTGTTTCTTAAAAAATCTTTTTGCCTGAGGTTAAGCACTACATGTTGCACTCTGAGCAAAGGAACAATGTATGGAGATTATAGCCCCATGTACAAGTACTTTGTAATTATGGAAAAAAGTCACAAGTAATAGCATTTCCTAAAAAAACAGAGGAATTCAAAACACCAGTCTGAGGAAGGCAAGATGAAAGAACATTTTAATGATTTCACCTGAACATGCTCAAGTCTGTAGAAATATCAGTGTGAAGATCAGTGCAATCCAAGAAAAAAAAAAACAAACTCCAAGATGATAATCTCTGCTGTTTCTGGAATACTTTCCTTTAATGTATTTATACAGCAGAAAATTCATTATTTCTTAGTGCAGCTTACATGTAAGTGATGCATTTTTAAATTTCATTTAAAAGAAAGGCTGTACCTGGCAAGTGCATGTTCCATTCCCAGTCATGCCCTGCGAGCAGCGTCCTCTCCCATTGCATGGTGATGCAGCTCCTCCTGGACACGCTGGGAAATTTGCTCTCAGCATTTTATTTGATGCAAAGAGTTTAATTAACCCCCCCCCCCCTTTTTTTTTTGTTTCCCCCCACAAAAATTGCGTTGCTTTACATGGAAAATTTTTCCTTTTTCCTGCTATTGCCATAAGACTGTGGTAATAGATGCAAACGATCTTGGAAATTGAAATTCCGATATCTCACAACCAAATCCTGTCCGGTGGGCTGAGGTCACTAATAAAACCGGTGTGCCAAAGATGTGCTATGCCTTTTAGAGCCTCTGGTGCTAAAACCATGATTACAGGAACTGGTATAGAAGGGGAGACAGTCTGAACAAAAACCCCAGCCAGCAGCCTCAGATAAAGGACTGTATTGCCCAATAAAAATAATTTTTTGTCTGAAAGGTTTCAAGATTCCAATTTTTACCAAAAGATTGCCTATAGGAAATGTATATTACAGTGGTTTTTAGTCAGATCATTCTGTCAGGTTTTCCCTCCTATAGGGATACCCTAGTTTTTCACAGTTGTCCTGCCCCTCCTTGGAAATGATGCATTAACTCTCTTCCATAAGCCTTTCCTTCCTGTAATTAGAATTCCCATTAAGTACTATAATTTTGATGCAGGTGGTATCTAAATGTCTCAAACTCCTCCTGGTACTCTGCTGTACCTTCCTGGTGGATTTATTGCTCATAAAGAGTTTGTTCTGTGTGGCTGGAGCTGGGCAGCGCTGGATTTATGCCTCCCCTGCCTAAGTTAATCCTCATTTAGAGTATTTAAGTATTGTGGAAGTTTTACTAAAAATGAATTTGATTTGGACAGAGCGATGAGCAAATAAGAAGATGTGCATATGTGTACACTTAATTCTACTGAAAGCATTGGCTTTATACCAATTTGTTAATATTTCTTAATTTATTCCTTAATGTAGTCTGAGGTCTATTGTATCCATGTAAGCTTCTTGTGAAAAACCAATAAATTTAAAGATGAAAACTTTAGTGCTGTTTATCTCATACATGCTGAAATAATATGTTTTAAGAATTTAGGTTAAATAACTACAATTGAGGGAAAGTAATAAATAGGTATACTTTTATCTTTAAAGTGGCTTGTTGTGAATATTGTTTTCTGGCTATTGTATGATAGCTAAATCTTATCCTTTGGACTTATTTAATATTTGCACAGAATGGAAACCATTTACCTGCACTGATGCTTCTATTGAATGTGCAAAGAAAGAGAAAACTCAGAGTTCATGGTATAAATTTTAGGAAAAGTTACATTTTAAATTGTTGACAAAGCAGGGGTTTTTTTTCCTGCTGTTGTCATTCATTGCACTTCCCCTTGTCTTCACTACATCTTGTCTTGTTTTGAGAGCAGCACCAAGGGACAGCTTTATCAGAAGTTGGGTGAACTAGAATCTTGTTGAACGAGTTTGGCCAGGTTCTGTCGCCTGCTGCCACCCTGGGGAGAAGCAGGACCTTTGCTTTTACTGAGGGTGCTTTTTGAAAAGCAGTAATGAAGAGATGCTCTTGCTTATGTCTTACAGCTGTCAGAGTCTGAAGGCCAAATCTTTGAATCTAGGCCAAAAGAGCCTGAATCTATCAGCTTTTTTTTAGCTTCATGGAGTTAAATTCAGCACTTTCCAAGTGTTATCACATGCAGCCTCTTAAAACACTTCTCTTCACCTGACTCCCCCTGAGGCTGAAGCAGTGAGCAGCACTTGTAAAGATGTATTTTGGACCATATAATTTGACAGCATTCAATTTAGTATCTTTCCTCTTGGCCTTTATTTTTTCTTTTCACATTTTCCCTCCCTTTATTCTTCCAGTGCTTTCTCCTCAGCTGGGCACGCCACACACCGTACCCAGGCTTTTCTTTGGAGCCATGGAAATATTTGCCCACAGTGGGGTAGGGAGCAGCTCCTGCTGCACCTGAGCTCCACCAGCCTTGTCCCTGTGGTTGGGTGGCGCTGGCAGTGTTGAAAAGCTCTGCTCTCTCCCCCTGGACCTTTCCTGACCCTGCACTTTTGACTTTAGGATTTTTCCGGAGGGATTGGTGTGCTCCGTGGGGAGGGAAGGGGACAAAGGATGCTTCATTCTCACGGTGTGTTTCAGCACGAGCTGCCATTTAAGGAAGTCAGGGTGCTATTTAAGACCTAATTTTGTCCTTGCCATCAGATGCTAAATGTGGAGTAAACCCCTAGTCAGGGATTTTTGCCCGGCTTCAGGAAGGACCGTCTTTCCTCCTAACATTTCAAGCTGTGCCATATTCTGTTACAGACGTGGTGATAACGTAGAGATAACTATTTTTTTCCCCTCCAAATGAAAGCAGAAACAATGCTGAGACCTCGATTCTTTGCTTTTTGGGGTCAGGAAGTTTGTCCAAAGGAAGGGAGGGCTTCCTTGCCTTTGCAGCCTCCTCCACACCACGGTGCAGGCAGGGCTTTGGCTCTGGGGCAGGGAACTCTGCCCCTCTCCAGAAATCCTGATGCCCTTGTGGGGCTGCCCAGAGCCCCCTGATTATGGGATGGTGAGGGATTATGGGATGCTGAGCACTCAGGCTGCATTTGGAGGTGGGATGTCAGAGGACATGACCCCACACTGTGCACTCAGCTCTTTGCCTTCCTTTTCTCCTGAGGTAGCTGCAAGCCGCAGTTGGACTGCTTTCCTGTAGTAGATAAACGATTGGAATTTAAATAATAACTAAAATGATAATTAAAAAAAATTTTAAGCTCTATTTTGTGGACAAAAGGACTGCCCAGACCTTGAGCCCTTTAACTAAAGAAGGAAACACTCCGGGTGGGTGGGGAAACTTCCTCTGTGGGTCTGGGTGCCCATCCTGGCAGTCTGAGATTCGAGGCACTTGTGGAGATGCTGAAAAGCTTTTCCTTGGAAGGGGCAGCAGGAGTGGAGGAACTCCTGATTACCTTGCTTCAGTAATGGCTTTCGGCAGCAGTTCAAGAAAAGATTTTGAAAGAAAAGCTCTTCCCTGCATCACAAAGTGAAGAATGAAAGAGATTTGGGAATATTTCAGATACGGATGAGGCTGGTTGTGATCTAAAATGAAACGTTTAAACTTGCGGTTTGAAAAAAAATTTAAAATTCTTTGTGGAGAAATAATTTTGCAGGCATTGACTGTAAAGATTAGTTTTGAAAATCACAAAACCAAGGAATTTTTCTGAGGCT
The DNA here is from genome assembly GCA_013400915.1 of Pardalotus punctatus. Lineage (NCBI taxonomy): Eukaryota > Metazoa > Chordata > Aves > Passeriformes > Pardalotidae > Pardalotus > Pardalotus punctatus. Next base: position 120,533 of record VZTX01023839.1, read on the forward strand.
TTCTAAATTTTTCTATGAATTTTTTCTTTTCAAATAAAGCTTCGGACACCTGTTTTTCTTCAAGCCCTCTAAGTTTTAGCTGAAAACAGCTATTTATTTCTACTTCTATACAAGCTCTGAGGAGCAAACTTTTCACAGCAATAGTTTCTAAAATGGGAAAAGTCACTGCTTTCTTTCTGTTCCAATTATACATGGAAGTAAAAACTCCAAACTCTGAACCAGCTTACCCAAGCAGTCCGGGCCCCAGCGCCCCTGGCAGCACTCAGGTTGTTCAAATTCCTTCTCACAACGGTGCCGACAGCCCGGAAAAGAGAGCGTGTGCGTTTTAATTTCCAGATAATACCTGAGGAAAAGGAGTCAGAGCTGCTTTAAAGTACTCACAGCCTCCTGTGGGGAAAAATGAGATTCTTAACTTCCTCTTCTCCTTTCAGTGTCAGATGAGCACCTTAAGCATTGATCTGCCTTTTTTTCTTCATTAAAACGTACATTGCATATCAAGGTCTGAAGAGATCCTTGGAGCTGTTTCTTTTGAACAGTGTATTTATCTTCCTGCCCCAACCAAAATACAGCACTTTTCTCTAAGTTTTGATTTGAAACTATTTTTAAAGTATCAAAAAAATGTAATATCAAGGTTCTTTAAATGCTAAGGAAGCTCAAAATACTTTTTCTAAAGTAGTTACATTTTCTCTAAAATACTGCCTTTTTTTTTTTTTCATTCTGAATGGGCAGATTTCAAATTGGTTTTGAAATACTTCTTCCTGTCTGTCACTCCCACAACTTCTCAATCTAGAAATTCGAAAAATCTGTTATTTATATGATATATAAGATTAATACATAAATATTACATATCAGATATTTTTGTAACATTCATATCAATTATTCAGAAGAAAAAAGGAAGATATTCTATGATATTATTCTAGAGAAAATCTGATAGACCATAAATAACAATGTTTATTTTCTCCTTATATCACTTGCTGATTAACTTCAACCATCAAATACCCTGCATGAAGCTCGAGCTCTGGAGTTGGTAAATGTTCTGTAGGAAAATTGCCTAGACTCAAGCATTTTTGACATGTGTGAACATTTTCTAATTCATGGAGAACAATATTCATGGAGCAAGGTAGTGACAGAGGAGATACCTGCAGTCTGGAACCCCAGTCCCGTTGGTAATTTTGGTGTAACCTGCAGGGCACTGGGTGCCCACGTTTAATAAGCAAGGTGCGCATTTGGTTTTCATCCTAATGAGCAGCTTTTGATCACATTGCTTCTTCACCTGCAACAGGAGAAGAATAAGTAAAAAGAAGGAAAACTACCCCAGTGACATTGGTGAAAAATGACAAATTTAACTCGCTTTGCTCTCTCTCACAGCTGAAAGCTCTTTTCTGTTCTGCAGGAATGCCTTTTTTTGGAGCTAAATTAGGTAATAGACCACAAATTCACACTTTGCAGTAGCTTTGTCTGCACAAAATATGTCCAGCCACTGCAGGATAAACCTTTCTAAGTCTAATATTTTTCCTAAGATTGCCTTAGCAACAACTGCTAAGTTCATAAGACTTAAAAGCCAGTTTACAGAGACAGCAGAAACCGATGGAGGGTTAGTTCTGAAGCTTCTGACAAATGCGTTCTCCACTCAAAAATCAAACAAGGCAAAATTGAACAAGCTGTGGAGGGAGTTGCTCGTGGCTCTGAGCACACAGAGAGCACAGCACCAGCCTGTGGAACACAGGTTCCTCTCAAAAGCACGTTTCATATTAGCAGCACCACAGTATTGATCTAAAGGGCTACAGCTGGTATTTTCAAATTGGTGTCAAAGAATGACATCGAGCTTTGCACTCAGATCTGGTGGTGGTTATGGGCCTGACCCCACCAGAGCACACTGACAGGAGCAGCCTCCTCTTTTTTATTTTTTAAACTCTTTTATATATCTATTTTACCTCTTCTATATATCTATTTTACCTCTTTTATATGTCTATTTTACCTCTTTTTTATATCTATTCTACCTCTTTTATATGTCTATTTTACCTCTTTTATATGTCTATTTTACCTCTTTCATATATCTATTCCAAAGCAATAAGTCTTTGCTGGACTGCAAGTAAAGTTGGCTTCATCTTCTTTCTTCCTGGTGTTTGTAGAAGTAAGTTCATCATTCACAAACGGTGAGGAATGATCTAATTCAGAAGATGGTTTTTAAAAACTTGCAATGTAACCTGGGGCAGTCCAGAGAATTCTGCACCTCCTGGGCACTCGTGGGATGCTGCAGCTCCTGCAGAACCTCCCAGCAGCTCTGGGTGGGAGCCCTGGCAGCCTGGGCAGGATTTCCACCTTCCCACGGTGGTCCTGGATGAAGCCCTCACTCAGCAATTTGTCCCTTTAAAATTTCAGTAGCAAATACTGATCAGGAGATTTAGCTTTGTGTCATCTGAGGGTCTCTGTGATTGCCATCACCCACTCACATTTCACTTTATAAGTGCACAGTGGAAATCTGGTTGGGGTCACATTGAAGCATTAGATGCTTTTCAGGTGTCTTTGAAGTAAAAATGTGACCTTTTTCCAGTTGTGGGTATAATGTGGATGCAGCTTGATTAGAGATTTGATTAGAGATTGTGGTCAGAAAGGCATTGCACAGAATTTCATTTTTAGAACAACAAATTCAAAGAGAGTTTTGAAAAGGAACAGTTTAAATGGAAATAACTGATACCCTTTCTCTACCACCAGCTGTAGAACATTATTTGTTTTGGAATGGTGGCTTTATTTCCACTTTCTCCCATTTCCTCATTTTCCCTTTTCATTTTGTTTTTTAAGAAAAAGAATAACTTTAACATGTTTCCCAGTACTTTTTGTGCATTTCAATGTATTTTTGCATTTAAAAACTGCAACCAACCAACAGCAATAGCAACAAAACACCTGAGTGTGTTCCCTTTCCCCTTCCTAATTTCTCTCTGTCCTTCTGTTTCCTCTTCTAAATATGTTCTGCCTTTCTGCAAGGGTGGTGAAAACAGAGGCTGTGAAATTCCACAGGTTCATAGGATTTGTACATGACAAATGCACCGCTTCCCCAAAGGCCTACAAACCCTTTAGTTAATTTTAGAGCTTTGTGTTATGACTTTAAATAGCTCAATTCCTTAGATTTTTTTCCTTTACCCATCTAAAATAGGTCTTCCTCCTTTTAGTTAGTAGGAACAGATTTTTACTATAGATAAATTTCTGCTTTCATATTCTGATTTATCAGAAATCCCAATTTCTTTTGACAAATGCATCATTTACAGTCTTTTGCCACATTTGCCATTTGTAGAGACTTTTTCAGTGTACTCATGCTATATCATTTGAGCCAAATTCTCATGCAGAATAAACGGATGCATTTCTGTTATTTCAGAGGACTGAATTACAGAGCTCTTAGGTTATAATTCATTGTTATATGCACTAGTGACTGTTAAAGTGGGTTTTTCTTCTGTAAGATACAGTATCTGATAACTGTTCTCTCCATAACAGTAATATAGAGAAATAACCATCCATTACTTAAAAAGCTGCTTCTTACCTCATTTTGAACTTGTGATGTCAAACACAGTCTCACTGCAACCAAAAAAGCAAAAAAGAACAAAAAACCTGGACTTTTTTCCATCATGAATAGGACTTTTTTCTTTCAGAGCCCTCCAAACATGAAAACTCAAATTCTGACATAAGATAATTGTTAGAGGTGCTATTTCTTCTGCATTCTTAGGCAAATAGCTCAGCAGGACTCTGGTGTTCCCAAGGTAAATGAGTGAAGTATGAGGAGCTTGCCCAGGCAGGAGAGGTTCCAAAATGCAGGGTATTTGCTGCAAGTTTTCACTGGAAAGCTGAATAAAGCCTCCCCCAGTGAATGACAGGATATCCTGACAGGGCTCTGATCATTTATTCCTCTCTCTGGAGCTGTTGATAGTACAAAACCAAGGACACTGAACTGCTATGACAGAGAATGATTTCTTCTTTTAGGTGAGTGTGGATAGGGGCTGGAGTAGCTACTGAGCTTTTTATTATTGCAGTTGTTGAATTGATCTAAGGGAAAGGAAAGGATCTCTGGAAGTTGGCTTATCAGCCCTGATAACATAAGGGTCTGTCCCCCCAACGTGATTCTGGGAGAAATACTACTGACTTTATCTCAGGAGACCAAAAGAACATGTTCCAGCTTTGGTTAGATGGATAGAAAGGGGCATTTCCCCCCCTTTGCTGTTTTTGTTAAATAATTTTGACAGATTTCCTGGAGCTAAGCAGAGGAAAATTGACCCAGCTATGTTAGTTGGATGTGGCTGGGAGGGATGAGTATTCAGACATTTTGATTTGCCAAAAGCAAGACTTTTTCTTTCTTCTCAGAGCTCGTTTCTAGTGCTGCTCTTCACTGCTGCGCTGGTCAGTCTTGTAAGGGCAGGATCTCTCATGCCTAAAATACCCAATAATTTGTCTCTCTCCAGTTTGTCAGCTTTGCCTGGTACCCCTGACCTTAGAATTTTTTTTTGTCATTTAAAAGCACTCCTTAAGGGTGCCTTAATAAAAAGTTGTAACATCTTTAACTCAGTGTTGTTTTCCTACAGAACTCAGTGGTAATAAATATATAATGTACAAATCCATCTACTTTTGTTATATGCTCTGAAAGAATACTGAAAAATTGCTGGTAGGAGACAGCAGGGCAAGATGTTTCCTGTGCACTCATCAGATCCTGTTCCTTTCTCTATATGATGAGGAAAGTAAATCATTTTTTGTTTATGCAGACATGATAGCAGCCAGGGCTGTGATGGACATGCTGACATGTTCCTGAGAATTGCTGCTCCTTTTCTCTGAGGTCAAGGCCTTTCTCATCACTTTGGCTTTGCACACAATGTACAATCCGCCCTGGAGGAAGCGATGGCTCAGGTTTTACTCCAAAAGCAGAATCCTGGAGGATCTTCCTTGTGGCGACAGCCCATGGCCACATCCCATTCCCTGTGGCCCATTTTGGAGTGAAATTTATCCTCCCTCTTCTGCAGCAGTGCCTTGCTGGAGCGTGGCAGGCTGGGCAGGGGCTGTGCTGCTGGGGCAGGACACATCTGGCCGGGCAGGGGCTGTGCTATGGGAGCAGGACACATCTGGCTGGGCAGAGGCTGTGCTATGGGGGCAGGACACATCTGGCCGGGCAGGGGCTGTGCTATGGGAGCAGGACACATCTGGCTGGGCAGAGGCTGTGCTATGGGGGCAGGACACATCTGGCCGGGCAGGGGCTGTGCTGCTGGACCAGGACACATCTGCCCGGTCCCTGCGCGGTGTGGCAGGAGCTGGTGGCTTCTTCTGCAGCTTGAGGTCACCTGGGGCTTGTTGCCACTGCAGACAGTGCAGTGCTGAAAGGAGCTGCAAATCGAGCACGTCCCTTTCCTGTCCTGTACATCGAGATAAAAACAACAGCATCAGCTCTCTTCTTATCTGCTCTTGCCGCTCCTATAGGCGTTTGTGTGAAGTAAACTCTTTTTCCCTTTCCTTCCTCTCCCTCCTCGCTGACTGCTGTGATGAGGGCTTTCCTTGCTCCAGTGGCACCAGCAGCCCTCTCCTGCTGCTGCTGCTGGGCATTTTTCTTCTTTGTGGGGCTCACAGACTGTGCCAGGCTCTGACCACAGCTCTCCCCTTCCATGTGGCGCAGTTTTCCTCTTCTCTGCTCTTGCATTCCTGCACTGGATGCTCCTGCTTTAAAGAGTTGTGAACTCGTTGTCCTTTTATTTTCTTCATCCACCTGCTGCCCCTCCCTGAGCTCCTGCTCCTATTTTGGGGCTGGAAATGTCAACCAGCCAGAGAAAACGTGATGGTTCATTTATGTGGATGTTTTTGAAAGCAATGTTTGTGCTACAACTTATTTCAGAGTCACAATGAGGTAGTTGTTCTTTCTCAGAGCCAGGTTCATGAGGTCAGTTCAAAAGCAAATAAAAATAAGCAGAGATACAGACATGATGGTTGTAGCACTCTCCTTGCTCTGTAGAGTTTTCATGACCGCACAATTTCTTGCATTTTAAACATTTTTAATTGAATATTGACGATACAACTTGCATTGCATATTGTTCCCCTTAACTTTCAGACTGTGAAGCTCCCTCAACCAGAGGTGACTGATAAGGTCTCAGAGACTCATCCAAATCTCAGCCATTTCACAGTCATATCACCAAAGCACCATTTCAGAGGAAGAAATAAAAAAAGAAATAAGACTACTGTAAAAAAAAGCACTCATTGCAGCCTGAACATTTGTGAGCACTGCATGATAAAAGCTGGGATGCTTTCCTGGGATGTTCTACCCTGCTTGCAGCTCAGCTCCTCTCCCAGGGGTGCAGCCTTAGTGGGAGCTCAGAGAGTCAAGGGTGAGGGCAGTATTGAGCTAAATTTGATATTCTTACTTGGTAATTTGGAAGTAAGCAGGAGAAAATCAATGAATTATTGTTTTTTTACTGTATGTGGCTTCTGTTTTAGAGCCAGTCACAGCAGGAAAACTGTCACAGGCGTGTTTGGATACGGTTGGAGGCTCCACATGTCTGAGGGAAGTCACTTTGCTCTTTGTTTGGAAACTGGCTAAAACACCTTGCAGAGGGGTAGGGAAATATAAAATGTGTTCATAAGAAGAAAGCTTCCTAGAGGGAGGGAGGCTTTGGCTGTGCCAAGAGAAACGTCTGCATGCTAATTGTAGGTGGGAGGAAGGGGGGTACAAACCATCAAGTTGCCTAGGAGGAGGCTTGGGGAAAGGAGGGGGGAATATTTGGGAAATACTGCCTTTGATTAACACAGACTTAATTGGAACATAACAAAGAGATGGGGAAAAAAAAAGGTTTGGCAAGTTAAATCTTTCCAGTGCCACACATCTGAGGAAGCCAACAGTGCCTACGGAGAGCCTGAATGGGCAATGTGGAAAATGCCAGGGGTGTGTAATTTTATCTGCGGGGTTATGACAGCCATCATTTTGAACCACGGTGACGATCAGAACTAATTAATTCTCCGAGCCTGTGGGATGCACGGGGCTGGAGCTGCAGCTGGTATGCTGAGGAATGCTGCACAGGCCAGCGCTTTTATCCATCTTAATGAGGGACAAGGCACAGACAGCTGATCTAAACCCCAGTGCCTTCACCATGCATACAGCTGATGGCAGTGCAGACTGCCAGGCAAGGGGTGGTCTTAGCCATAGATTAGATCCTCATCGTGGCCTCTTCAGCTTGCTTTCTTTCCCTTCTGTTTTGGTTTTTTTTCTTTTCTTTTTTTTTTTTTCTTTTTGTGTTCTCAAAAGAGTCTTTCAGCTGGTGAAATTGTAAACAAAAGGCATTCTGGCTGAAGCCGTGGCGAGAGGGCTTTGCTAGGGAGCCGTGAGGAGAGTGGTGTCTGCGGTGCTGACTTGGACAGTGTCATTTATTTACCACACATTTTCACAGGGAGTTTGGGCTGGGGAGCTGTAAGGCTGAGCTTAGAATGAGAACCATGATCTAAAGGTGAATGACCCCAAAATCAGGGGCTGCTCAGGGTACCTCTGCTACCCTTTCATGTTATTTATAAGTGCATGGTGCTTAAAAAAGTGAAAGTCATCCTCAAGGCACCGGTAAAGCCCCGGGTCTTGCAGGCCCAGTCGGATACAGGACTTATTGATAAAGCCCCAATTTCTTCGAAGTGTTCTCCATTACAGCTGTGAGACAGATGTGCAAGGGGATGAACCGACAGGGTTCCTGGGCAGCAATGCCCTGGGCTGGGGGAAAGGATTTAGGAACCTGAATCTGGCAGTGCAGGTGTCTTTCAGAAATATTAAAGTCATCTTTGTGTCCCTGTCTCTGCTTTCCACCTACTGCATGGTCATTCTTGAAAGGCCATACACAGACTCTGGTCCCACGTTGCTGCCAGTTAATGGTGTGAGAAATGGAGGAGGTACTGCCCTGACACAAAATCTTGAGTTTTTTTGAACCCTGTGGCTCTTCCTGGTGATATAACACACTTCAGAATCATTAAATCTCATGTTTAACGGAGTATGAATATAGCATGGGTTCCTTGCAGAGATTTGAAATAAAATTAATCACAATTATGAGCTGCTGGATAAATACACCAAAAGAAATTTGTAGTTTGAATTAACATCTGGCTGTGTAATGCCAGTTTGTAAGGAGCTTTAGCTTTAAGATGTCAAAGGATATTGGAATCTAGGAACAAATAATGGGCTTTCAAATTTGGCTCAAATGGATCTTGATGGCATTTCCCAAGCAAGCCTATATTGCAGTTTATAAACATCCAGGAAGGACAGTAGTAGGCTTGCTTCTATGTGTCTTGTACTGCAGTTCTGCTAAGGCTACAGTATTTAAAGCAAAAATATTAGGAAAACCCTGAGAATCCAGGATTTGGGATGGGTAGAGGGATGTACAGCATGGATTTCTGATGCTGTAAATGTTACATTGATTTTTCTAACCCTATAGTAGAGAAGCAGGACAGAGAGCAGCACACACATTCCAGACCTTAGCAGCTGGCTGTGGCAGGAATGGAGATGTTTGGAAAGTTCAGGCACCATAAATTAAGGGATTTTGTGGAGCTGAGGGCAGCAGCAGAGGCTGTGCTGTTGCTGCAATGTTATTGCCTGATGACTTCCTTCCTTGCTCTAGACAATGCAGAGATCTTGCTGTAATTTTGGCCTAGATAGAACTCCTATGCTTTCACAGTAATACTTCTGTTTTGACTAGTCAGACTTAAACAAAGTTTGATTAATATAGTTAATAATTTACTGCAAATGGAGCTGAATTGCAGATACTGATATGGAGCAATCAACCCTTGCTCAGCTTTTTTTTCTTCCTTTTAATTGCAACCTTTATAGCATTATCCAAAAGTGTATGTTTGTGGCTGTAGTGGGTTGATTTCAGCCAATTATCTTGTCTAGGAAAAGCCATCCCAAAATCTGATTGAGAAAGAAAGTTGTGCAGAAAGCAATGCAGCACAATATCCACAAATAGAATAATAACCCAGTGTTGTTTTTCATTGTCTTCCTCCTCGTGGTGTGTAAACTTGCCATGGTTTACATCAAGTTATAGGGTAACTGTGTTCGTTGGGTCACTCAGGGTGGGAATGCAGAGTGGAAATCCCTAAGCCATGGCCCAGGCTGGCCACAGGACGTCTGGAATTGCTGGGAAGAGCCAAGGGTGGCGTTCCTGGTGTGTGTCAGGGGCTGCAGGGATTGGGAACTGCTGCCATCAGAAACAGAGCTGGACTTGGGAGAAGGAAGCCCAGGCTGTGGCTTTGGCTCCATTGGTTAAAGATGCGGACAAATCACCCTCCCTTCTGCCTTGGCTGTGTTTTCTTGCCTTTCTGCCTCTCTCCAGTCTGGCTTTCACCACCTATGTGCATTCGAGAACCTCTGGGACAACCATTCCCTGCTATCCCACGGCTCCCTAGCCTGTGATTCCCATTTCCTCGAAACTGGGGACCGCTGGACACCCTTTCCTGGGCCCGGGAAACCCCTGGAATCCCCATCCCACTTCCCTAGGACCCTGCACCCCTCTTCCCTTGACCCTCCTTGAAACCGCCTGACCCAGCAGCCCTTTATCCTGCGCCAATCGCCCCCTGCACCCCTTTCCCGAGCCTCCCTTTTCCTCGACTCTGGGACCCCCCAGACTCCCTAAATCCCCGTGTCCCCCCAGCGCCCCCCTCTCGGTGCCTCCAAAGGG
>VZTX01023843.1:0-16242 GCA_013400915.1 Pardalotus punctatus
TGTCGCGACAGAGCCCGCAGGAGGAGAACCTGCAGGGTAAGGGCCGCCGGGGCGGGGGCCGCGGGCCGCGGGCTGCGGGGCTGCCCGCGCACTGCGGGCCGGACCAGCGTGGGGCCCTGCGAGGTCGCGATGGTGGTCGGTTGCGATAGGAGGTGTGAGCGCTGCAGTGCGGTGCATCCCCCCTGGTCCGAGAGCAGAGGGCGGGTGGGTGTGCCGGTGAGGAGGGGTCGGGTCAGTCGCTGGGATCGGGGCTTTGATGGCACCAAATCCGCCTGGAAAGGGAAAATCCCAGCGCGGCCGCAAAGGGTGGGATTGAGTCGGTGATGGTAGCGGGTTAAGGAGACACTCCATGCGCTGTGCAATCCTGCTTCTTAATCTCAAGCACTGAAAGCTGAATCTCAAGAGAATGAAGCTTTCCAGTGCTGATCCGATACTTTCTAATGCGGATCTGTGCTCCCACGTGTGTCCTGGGCCGGGATATCGTGTAAGATCGCTCTGTCGTGAGTCCATCCCCGTGACTCATCTGTCCGGGCTGCATCGCCTTACGTGGGCTTTGATCAGTTTGCATTTCCAGCTTCATAAAAACACGCGTTCTTTTATCTTTAAATGATGATATCACAGCCCGTTCCACGTGCTCCAGCACAGCCTTACTCTGAGGAGTGTCCAAAAGAAGGAAAAACAGGGAAAATTTTAAATCACACCTACTGTCCTCTTGCTGCTGTAATCCCAGTCGTCTCCATGCTTTATCCTGCATGCCCAGCGCTGTACCCAGTAAGATTTCAGCAGATAAATTCTTAATTTGAGCTCCAGTGGTTGTGATCGTTCTTTGGTCACAACTTGAGCTTCCATAAATTTTGGGGGAAAGGGTAGGGAAGGGTTTTCTGGCTCTAAACACAACCCCTGCCACATACCAGCCACTGTCACGTGGAGGGGAAAATTCCCAGACAAACCCAAACAACAACAAACCAGCTGTGAAGGAAAAGGGCGTTTGAAGAAAAGTGTCTGTCTTTTCCAAACTCGGTGGCCTGGAATGTTTTTATCCAGCAGGTTTTGTGGTGCTTTGGCTGTGCAGATGGTGGTCTCTGTATTTAGAAGGGAGATACTTGTGTTGTCCATGCACGTGAGGCAGTTTGGCTTTGTGCTGTTCCCGTTTAATCTCGGGGCCCTGTCTCCTCCCAGCCAGGATTTCTGGGATATCTTTGCTCATCTGATGTTCCTGCTTCACCCTAAACCCCTGCACGGGCTTCTCCCCACCTGCATTCCTGTAATGCTGCTCCTTCAGCCATGGATGGCTGGGAAAGGACCTGGCAGACCGTGCAGTTCCAGCTGTTCCTGCTGTGACTTTATTCCCTGAGCTGTGTCCAGCGAGCAGAGCAGCCCAAGCACCTCTGCTGTCTGTGTCTCTCCCTTTCCCTACTTATTCCTTAGACAACCTTCCCCAGAATTCAGGGAATTCCCACTGTCCTTTTCCTCCTGTCCTTCCTGCTCTGTTCCCTGTGCACTGCTGTGGCTGGAAAATTCCTCTGTCATTTGCGTTCCACAGTGGGATTCCACTGGCATTTGTGTAATTCAGGTATTTTCTGTCCCTTGAGCTCATTTATGGGGGACTGGAGTGACTGGACAAGGGGGAATGGTTCCCACTGTCAGAGGGCAGGGCTGGATGGGATTTGGGCAGGAATTGTTCCCTGGGAGGGTGGGCAGGCCCTGGCCCAGGGTGCCCAGAGCAGCTGGGGCTGCCCCTGGATCCCTGGCAGTGCCCAAGGCCAGGTTGGACACTGGGGCTTGGAGCAGCCTGGGACAGTGGGAGGTGTCCCTGCCGTGGCTTTAGGGGTGGCACTGGGTGGGCTTTGAGGTCCCTTCCAACCCAAACCATTCCAGGATTCTACAGCTCCAGGCCCTGCTGTCCCTGCCCAGGAGGGAGTTGTTATTCTCTCCCTGAGGAAAACAAAGCCCATGTGACCGTGTTAAATATACTGCGAGGAGCAAACCCATGACAGCCCTTGCCACACACCCGCTGTTGCTTAACAGCAACACCTACAAATGGTACTGAAAAAAGGCTGAACAGAACAGTCCCTGCGCTCTGGAGCCCAAAATAATTTCAATAAATTAATAACTGAACTTTGGCAGTGAAAGTCCTTGAGGTTATTTTGTTTGCCTGCCACCTATGTTGAGCAATAAAAATGGAATATATCCTAAAATGAAGGATCTGTATGTGCAGAGGGAAACACAATGTACTGAGCAGCTGCTTCCCAGCCCTGTGAGCCTTCCCAGCTTGCTCCCGCCTCCCTGCACTTTGCCTTCCATGCTATTTGTGAGCTGGAGGCAGGGCTGGCTCTGTCCCTGCAGCGTCACTCGGGGCAGGGGCACCAGGGTCGTCGCTCCCACGCCTGTAAGAGACCCCTCGGGTTCCCGGGGCTCAGTTCTGCTTTCTGCCCAGCAGGGTCCTGGGTGGAACTGCACTTCAGCAGCAACGGGAACAGCCGTGGGAGCTCGGTCTCTGCGGGGAGCCAGGAGCAGGTGCCGGCCTCCCTGTCCATCCACAATGGGGACATGGAGAAGATCCTGCTGGACGCCCAGCACGAGTCGGGCCGGAGCAGCTCCCGGGAGAGCTCCCACTGCGACAGGTGAGCAGGGAGCTCTGCTGGCCATGGGGCGGCCATGGCCAAGGTCACCGCGGGGCCCCAGGACATTTGCGTGCCCCAGAGGCAAAGACAGAAATGCTGCACGTGTGTATTTACGTACATGTGTGTGTTTACATGCATATGTGTCTATTTTCATACGTGTGTGTGTTTACATGCATATATGTCTATGTACATATGTGTGTGTGTTTACATGTGTGTGTATTTAAATGCATGTTTATATTACATGCATATGTGTGTATTTACCTACACGTGTATGTTTACGTGCATATGTGTATTTACATATGTGTTTATGTTTACATACATATGTGTGTATGTACATACATGTTTATAGTTACATGTGTATGTATATATTTAAATGCATGTTTACATTTACATGCATATGTGTGTATTTACCTATATATGTATTTACATGCATATGTGTATTTACATACGTGTTATGTTTACATACATATGTGTGTATGTACATACATGTTTATAGTTACATGTGTGTGTATATTTAAATAAATGTCTGTATTTACATGCATATGTGTGTGTTTACCTACATGTTTATGTTTACATACATATGTGTGTATTTACATACATGTTTATAGTTACATGTGTATGTGTATATTTAAATGCATGTATTTACATGCATGTGTGTGTTTACAGACATGTTTACAGTTACACGCATATGTGTGTATTTAAATGCATGTTTATATTTACATGCATGTGTGTGTTTACATATGTGTGTGTATTTACATACATGTTTATAGTTACATGTGTGTGTATATTTAAATAAATGTCTGTATTTACATGCATATGTGTGTGTTTACCTACATGTTTATGTTTACATACATATGTGTGTATTTACATACATGTTTATAGTTACATGTGTATGTGTATATTTAAATGCATGTATTTACATGCATGTGTGTGTTTACAGACATGTTTACAGTTACACGCATATGTGTGTATTTAAATGCATGTTTATATTTACATGCATATGTGTGTGTTTACATATGTGTGTATATTTACATACATGCCTGTTCACATATGTGTGTGTTTACATCCATGTGCATATCTACATGCAAAGGTATTTACATAGGGGTGTGTATTTCCATATGAACACGTTTACATAGGGGTGTGTGTTATATGTGTGTGTATGCACTTACACATGAGCACATGTATGTACACGTGTGTGCACAGCCATGGACAGAGCAGGACATTTCCCATGGAAATGCAGAGCAATGCTGCACGAGACCTGCCTGACCCCGGGGGGACTGACGGGGCCAGTGGCTCCGGGACCCTTGTGCCGTGGCGTGGAGGATTTGGTGTGTCCGTGCTGGAGCCTGCAGCAGCTGCACTGCCCACGGAGAGTTTTCTGCTGGGGCACAAACCGCCCCAGAGCCGGCGTGGGTCAGGCCTGGCGCTGGCAGTGCTGTCCTGCAGGACACGGGGTGGGGCTGGGGCAGGGAAAGGGGACACACACACAGCCTCTGGCTGAAGAGTTGTCCGTGCCTCGTTTAGAAACCAGAGCAGACTTCCAGGAGTGTCACTCAACAGCTCAGCCCTGGGGCACGTGGTCAGGCAGTGCCGTTGATGCATTCATTGGATTTTGATGGGCTGTGAGGTCTCCAGCCTAAATTGTATTTGAAAAACCCAGACTCCAGGACTCAAACTCCACAGTGGGACGTGGAACTGCCTGGCCTGTCCTGGCAAACCTTTTCAAAACCAAACCCCACTGCCACTCCCCATTTGCTGCCCCTTGTTTCTGGGCCACAGCCAGGAGGGTTGGGGATCAGAGCTGTGGCTGTGGTGGCTGAGCTGTGGCAGCCCTGGCCCATCCCTGGCTCGTGGTCAGGGCCCTCGTGGGCAGAACATGCCCAGCAGCTCCCGGGGTGCCTGCAGGTGCAGGAACTGTGTCATGGAAAACTTAATGGCCCTTCCTTCCTTCCCTCCCTGTGCTCCTGTCTCTGTCCAGCCCTCCTCGCTCCCAGACCCCGCAGGACAGTCACAGAGCTCTGGAGGTAGAGAGCCACAGCAGTGGGGAGAAGAACAGCTTCCAGGTAAGATCCTCACCTTGCCTTGGGCCAGGGCAGCTCTGACTCTCGGTGGCTTTTGGGGAATAACAGAGGAAGCTGCTAAAGCAGAGACTTCCATCACTCCCAGTAACCCTGGCAGATCCAGACTGGCTGTGTTTGTTCCTGACACGTGTGGATGTTTTGGTTTGGTCTTTCCAATCTGTAACTCACGTTTTTCAGAAGGATTTCCCCACCTCCTTTGGCTGCCAGCTGGGTACCTTTCCTCCATCCCCCACCAATGTTTAAATGCACCTCCACCAGTTTAGTAGGAATTTTAAAAGTTATTTTGAAAGCAGCAAGAATTTCTAGAGCCATGCAACATGGCAGCCAAAAATACACAGTTTCCAAGCCCTGCCATAGCTTTGAATCCGGGGGTTTTAATAGTTAATACCAAACCTGGATACATGCTGCTTTGGAAAACCCCCTGCTCTTATTTCTTTATGGAGGTTTGTTTACCTTGCAGTGAAAGTGAATAAACACATTTGAAACAAGAGGGGGGGAAAGGATGTACATTGACTGTATTTTATCAATACAGGGCTTATTGCAGGATGACAGGCTGAAATCTGAAATCTTCAGTGTAATAAATTAGCTTTTAATATGAAAAAAATATTCACAAAACATTTTGAGGGAGGAAGTGTTTCAAGGAAGTGAATTTTTCTGCATCATCTCTACAACTCCTGCCAGACTCTGAGGACCCAGCTTTATGTTAGCCAAATGGTACTGCAAGTTAATTATTACTGGAAATTATTATTTTTATATTTTCAGAAACACCCTTTGGCTGTTTAAAGATCATTATGTAGACTTTGAGAACAAATAACTCCAAGTTAGAAAGCCTTCAGAATTTCAGCTGCCTGGACAGTTTTATTTCCATCCTGTGTGTGTGTGTGCATTAAGAGCTGTTGGAATTCTGGGAGCAGGATCTATTTTTATCGCCAGGCCTTGGCTGCATGGAATGGAGCTGAGCTGAGCCAGGAGCTCTGCTCTTACTCAGCGTTTGTGCTGTAACTGCCCTGCAGCACGGCCGTGGGCTGGTGGGGCTTGTTCTGTGAGCACACAGCTGGCCAGGGTCACCTGGCTGCCCAGGGATTCATGGGATTGGGATTATTCCCTCGTAGGAGCTGGACAAAAAGTGTCAGGGACATCTGCCCAGCTCTGAGTGTAGGCAGGAAATCCCTGTGCCCGGAGTCCATCAGAGCTGGGAGCTGGGGATATTTCAGGTCTGTGCAGAAGGATTTGTGGGCTCTGGGATTTCACTGCCAGGGCAGCCTTGTCTTAGGCACATCTGGGATATGGGATATGGGATATGGAATATGGGATCTAGGATCAGGGATATGGAATATATGATATGGGATATGGGATATGGAATATGGGATCTGGGATATGGGATCTGGGATCTGGGATCTGGGATCTGGGATATGGGATCTGGAATCAGGGATATGGGATATGGGATATGGGATATGAGATCTGGAATGGGATATGGGATATGGAATNTAGGATATGGGATATAGGATATGGGATCTGGGATCTGGAATCAGGGATATGGGATATGGGATATAGGATATGGGATATGGAATATGGGATGTGGGATATGGGATATGCGATATGGAATATGCGATATGGAATATAAGATATGGGATATAGGATATGGGATATGGGATACGGGATCTGGGATATGGGATATGGGATATGGAATATGGGATCTAGGATCAGGGATATGGAATATAGGATATGGGATATAGAATATGGGATCTGGGATATGGAATATGGGATATGGGATATGGAATATAGGATATGGGATATGGGATATGGGATCTGGGATATGGGATATGGGATCTGGGATATGGAATATAGGATATGGGATATGGGATATGGAATATGGAATATGGTCTTTGCCATTCACATCCTACTCTGAAGATGGATCTCCCTGCTTCCCATCTTGATCTGGGCTCTGAACACTTCCACAGAAGGAGCGTGGGAAGGGGTGGGAAGGTGGGTGTCAGAGCTGGCCTAGGAATGCTCCTGCGTGCACAGCAGCTCTGGCAGCTCCCGGCTGTCCTGGCTGCGGGTGCTGTTTGATGGTGGCTCTTGGTTCCAGTCTGAGGAGGATTTCCTGGAGAGGAGGAGGGAGGTGGAGCGGCTGCTGAGGAAGAACGCAGACTGGATCTGGGATTGGTCCAGCCGGCCCGAGAACATCCCACCCAAGTGAGTGCTGGCACAGCTGCCGTGAGCTCCGTGCAGCTTCTCCTTCTGCAGGCCGCAGCTCACATCCTGCACTTCTTCCCCAAATCCAGGGAGTTCCTCTTCAAGCACCCCCGGCGCACAGCCACGCTCAGCATGAGGAACACCAGCGTCATGAAGAAAGGGGGGATATTCTCTGCGGAATTCCTGAAGGTTTTCCTGCCATCCCTGCTGCTCTCTCACCTGCTGGCCATTGGGCTGGGGTAAGGTTCAGTTGAACAAAAAAAGGAGATTTTTTTTTAACCTGCTTTCTTTGAGACCTGATTCTGATTCTGAGTTCCCTCTTTGTCCAAGAGGAGTAACTTTTCTCCATGCAGGGGAAGAGGTGGTTATTCAGGAAGTGCTTCCTGCCTATGGTATTGCTGGATGGTTGAAGTTTTCTGGTTTTCTCACTAGTTGAGAATTTCTCAGAACAAGTAAGGGGCAGGGAAATGAGGAATTCTGTACATGGGAGCTGTAGTTACACAACACTCGGCTCCACTGGAGATGAGACTCTTAATCTCACAACTAACTGCAAAGGAAAAAGCTGGTATTTAATAGATTTTAAAATGCCACTGACATCGATTTTAAAGTATTCAATATTTAAAATTATTTAATATATTTTTAAATTCCTTCCTGGCGGGAAGGGGGGACGTGTGACTGTCTGAGACAATTAAAGCAATGGAAGTTTCCTTTTCAACACCAGTGTGGGGGGAAGTGCCAGGTCCTGGAGCTGGGGAGCGGTGCCTGACCAGGGTCAGAGTCACTGGGGCTGGGCTCTGGAGCAGCTCTGTTCCTGCTTGGTTACAGCCAGCAGTGCTGCTCCTGCTGGCAGCTCCAGAGGCGGTGCCACATCCGGGAGAGTGTTCCTTGCTCCCTGAAACACAGCACGTGCTCCTGCCCCCCAGGATTTACATCGGGAGGCGCCTGACCACCACAGCTTCCAGCAGCACCTTCTAGAGGCACCTGGAGTGACGGAGTGGGAGCGAAGCAGCCTCAGCTGGAGCGCAGGAGGTGCAGAGGAGGGGGGAGCTGGTCGTGGCGCCGTCGTGTGTGTGTCCTGTGTGTGTCCTGTTTTAGTTTAGTCTAAAAATGGGAAGGGAGACGCTGGAGCTCCCGTGTCACATAGAGCCTTCTGGATCAATCCCTGCTGGATCAATCCCTAGAGCACGTGGCAGATGCTGTAATGTCCCTTCGTGCTTTGTAGTGAAGTACCTGAGAATTAGAGCAACTCCGTGTTTAAATCAGTCCCAGCTTTAAGCAGCCCTTGTGGTGGGCTATGTCCATCTGCCCGCTCCTGTGCCCATGGGTGGGAATGTCACTGCTCCTGCAGTCCCCACAGGGAGGGATTAGCCCAAACTATGAGTGGCCTTACAGATTGATACGGGAATTCCCAGGAGCTGTTGCTTAGTTCACTTTGGTGCGAGGTGTAAAGTGTTGAGAGACAGTGGGAAGAGATGAGCACATGGGTAAAACTCCATCAGTTTGTCCTAGTTCAGAGGTAGAATTTGGATTTAGTGCCTAATTAAAGCTGCTTTTGCCAGGACATTCATTTAACCCCTAGAAGTTACTACAAGCTCTCTGCTGTACCTACTGCAGGCTGTCGCTTCACAGGCTTTACCTGTCTGCTATAAATCTGCACCTGACCCCAGCCCTGGGTAGATGAGCACCAGGGTGGCTTCTCCTTGGTTTTTACTGATGCAATGCCTTTCTCTTCAGTGATTTTACCTTATTTAACGAGAAAATGAATGTTTGCCAAAATACCATGTTTTATATATTTAAATAAAAAGGTTCCTGGTGAACTCAGAGTTTCCTCATTCCTTTTTCTCCAGAAATGGCTGCAAGGGGCTGATGAGGCTCTTGGCCTCCACACGCCCCTTTCACGCTGGTCACGTCACTGACACGGAATTGAGAAGTTTCCATGGAAACAGCATCAGACAAACCTCAGTCAGCAGGCCCTGGCTAACCTGCACTCAGCACACAGGGCTGTGAGGCTCCTGAGGAGCTGAAAACCATGGAATGGTTGGGGCTGGAAAAGCCCAGTGAGGCCGTTGAGTCCAACCATTCCTGGCACTGCTAAGGCCACCAGTGCCCCCTGTCCCCAGGTGCCACATCCACAGGGCTTTTACATCCCTGCAGGAACAGCACTGCCCTGGGCAGCTGTGCCAGGGCTGGAGAGCCCTTTCCAGGAAGGAATTTTTCCTGATCTCCAAAGCAAACCTCTCCCCTGGGGCTGGAGCCCAAGCCAAAAGCAAAGGTGGGATCAGAGCCCCCAGATGCTCCAGTGCCACTGCTGTTTCCTGGGGGAAAACAGAGCAGCAAATCCCTGCTGAGCAAACATTTGGGGTTTACAGCACTGCTTTGGTTGCAGAGGGGAAGGGGTGAGACCTTTTCCAGTGTCCCTTTTCCATGGCCGTTGTCCCCCAGCTCCCTCGCAGCACTGGCTCCTGCTCAGGCACAGTGAGGGCTCAGAGGTGCTGAAATGTTCCATGCTCACTCATTCCTCACTGATGTGGATTGTAATTAGAATTTCTTGGCGTGATAATGACCGAGGGGCTGAGCCCATGTCCTTGACCTGCAGTGGGTGGATGCAGATCCCACAGCTGCTTCCGTGTGTGGAACTCTGCCCAAAGCCATGGGGCAGAAACACAATCCCAGAAGGGTTTGGGGTGGGAAGGACCTTAAAGCCCCTCCAGTTCCGCCCCTTGCCATGGGGGGCACAACCTTTCACTAGACTGGGCTGCTCCACTAGGCAGCGGTTTGATAAAACCTGGCACTAAATCTGGTTTTAGATAAAATGGATGAAAGTTCCATGAGAACAGTCAAAAACTAATTGAATGTGGAACAAAGGGCTATAGATTCCATCATATGCTTTTTACCCATATTCCACTTATATTTATGAAAAACCAGATCTACACCAGCCAGCACTGCTGTGTCCTAGAGCAGGGGCAGCAGCTCTGGCCTCTCCAAACCAACCATCCCAATTGGAAATTCATCCCCCACTGTGGGCTGGCTGATCCGGCCAATTCCCTCCCACACGGAAGGAAACGCTGTCAAAACACAGGGAGCACGGCCAGGTAAACATTTAAAATTTATTAAACTTTTTGGTCAAAAGAACTGAACAATTATGTACAACCCCACGGATCGGCTCGAGCAGGCATTGGGAACGCGGTCGGATCAACACTTCAGCGACCCCCCAGTTCCACGTCTCCAGAGTTCCACCGTGTCACCACCGACGTACAGGACTGGACTCACTGACCCGAACCCTTCCTGGGAGAACCTCAGGCTTTGTCTTTCCCACCTTCCTGGGACCCAATGGCTTGGGGGGTGGGACCGGGAGGGGCGGGACGGCCATGGTTTGCTCTTGGGACTGGAATACACCTTTGTTCCAGGGAAAACGGAGTGTAACCACACTTGGGACTTGCTGGGGGAAGGCTTGGGGCTCTGGGACAGCATTCCCAGGCTGCAGGCACACGGCAGAGCGCAGCCTCTGGCTGCTGGGGGCTGCTGGACGTGCCGGCAGCTCTGGGGCCTTTCGAGCCCAGGCTCATCCGGGGAAACGGGATGTGATTTAGGCCTCTTTGGAAGAAAAAAACCAAGAAAAGAAACAGTACCTAAGGCTTAAAACAAGTCAGCAAGAGAGCTCCAGCAGGCGCTGTCCCATCCTGGGCAGCCCAGCCCAGCCGTGCCACAGCACAGCCCTGAGCGCTCTGCAACTGCGGCGGGAAATACAAAAGACTACGCCAAGTACTTAAAAGAAACTGTTCCCTTCGTGACAAATACTAAAAAGGTTAAAAACCATAATGCACGTCAGGTCTGTCTCTGGCTGAGGGTGAGATGCAGAGAAGCTGCATTTTTCTCCTCAAAGCAGAGAAGGTGTCGATGTTTTGGTTCCCTCCGTGCAAGGCCGACACTTGGTTAAGGCTGTGGATGTTTTTAGGACCCTTTCCATCTCCTACTTGGCACACACAGAGCCTTTGACAACAAATCCAGTGCAAGTCCAACTCTATGACAATGCCATGGAAACTCTAAATTTAGAATCTGAAATACTACACAAAGAAGTCTGTATTAGTCTGCCAAAAACTCGGTGTTTTGGGGCAAACCCTGTCAGAGGCGCCACCAGAACTGCTCTGCACCAGCTCAGGACATGCAATACAAAAAGAAGACTGAATACATCCCTCCAGCTCTAAGAACACGTTTGATAGGCTGTTATTTATTAAGTGGTTTCCACTGAAGGTGTGGCTATAGGTACAGTTGGTGAGTAAATAGTCACGGACACCTGCCTAGACCCCAACTCAAGCCCTACCCCAGCGCTCCGAGGTCACACCCTGGCCCCAGGCCCGGGAGGAATGTACAGGCATCAAGCACAAGTATGTTCTGAAAGGCCCAAATATTACAGCAGAGAGAGCAAGAGAGAGAAATTACACTTTTATGACAACTTTTTCTTCTTGGGTGTTAAATTTTTTGGTCTATAAAGTGGAAAGGAAGGCTCAGACATCAATAAATACATTTGTTTTGAGTGTTGGCCTCATTGAGCACTGTCCACCAATTCTGCCTCGGAGGGTCCTCCCCAAAAGCCGTGTGGACACTCCCACCCCACCAAAGGCAGAACCACACCAGGAACTCAAAGCCAGGCCAGATGCTCTCCGTTAGCTCAAGGGAAGTAAGTGCATCAATGTTCCTCACTGATAGGACAACAAGGCCTTCTGTTACAGATAAACAACTGAGCTGAACTATGCGAGACGAGACTCTGTCCGCGGGCAGCCATCTTTAGTTAATCTTTTCCTGGAATAAATACAAGTTATTGGTGGCAGCTACAGCGATGATGTTCTCCATGGGGTGCCACGCTGTGTGCAGAATCTTCTTGTTGAAGTCCAGACTGTCAACACTAATTTCATCCTTCTTCCTCTTCCCGCTTGTGCACACTTTGCGTGGCTTTAGGATGGCACGAGGTTTGCTGCTCTCCCGGGAGGCCTCCAGGGTGGTGTCCCGGTGCGTGTTCCGCTCAAACGTCCGGAAGAAGTTGTTGTAAGATCCAGTCATGATTGTACTGGTTCAAGGAAAAGAAAGGCAGATCTTGTTAGAAATTCCCACCTACCCCTCTGTGTCTTACACGTGAGGTGACAGAGCACGTTCATGACCAGGCCATGCATGGCACAGCATTCCACTCCATTTGACACCTCTGCTCAATTCCCCTGGGACTCCAGCACTGCTTCCACTGCACCACTTCCTCTGGCAGGTGTTCCCCCAGTCTCCCCTCCTGCCACTGGCACTCAACTGCAGTTACACTTTGTTAAGCGGAACGTGAGCAAAGCAGGTTTTCCTAATGCTCCTCTCTCCCTTTGTCCCATGTCAACAGAAGTCACAGACTTGTGTGGGTTGGAAGGGACCTCAAATCCCACCCAGTGCCACCCCTGCCATGGCAGGGACACCTCCCACTGTCCCAGGCTGCTCCAAGCCCCAGTGTCCAGCCTGGCCTTGGGCACTGCCAGGGATCCAGGGGCAGCCCCAGCTGCTCTGGGCACCCTGGGCACCCTGCCCACCCTCCCAGGGAACAATTCCTGCCCAAATCCCATCCATCCCTGCCCTCTGCCATGGGAAGCCATTCCCTGTGTCCTGTCCCTCCATCCCTTGTCTAAAGTCTCTCTCATGTTTCTTGTTGGCTCCTTCAGGCCCTGCAAGGTCACCCTGAGCTCACCCCAAAGCTTCTCCTCTCCAGGCTGAACAACCCCAGCTCTCCCAGCCTTCCCTCCCAGCAGAGCTGCTCCATCCTCTGCTCATCCTGGAGCCTGCTCTGGCCTGGCTCCAGCAGCTCCAGCTCCTTCTTGTGCTGGGGCAGCTCTGCAGGTGGGGTCTCACCTGAGCTCAGGGGCAGGAGTATCCCTGGCAGTTTTCTTTGTGGGAACTGCCTGCTCCAGGTGATTCCTGCCCTCAGTAACTCACAGCCGTTTGCCCCCTCACGTTCAGAGTACCCAGCCCCGGTCCTCCCCAGGCTGGAACGCCCCCTCCCAGTGCTGAGGGCACCCTGAGCCCCTGCAGCCCCTCACCTGTCAGTGCCATTCCAGCAGCACTCGAACTTGTCGAAGATGCAGTCGTTCTCGTACAGGGAGCACAGCTTGCTGCGCAGGTACTCGTGCACCTGGGGACACGGACACGCATTGGACACGGACCGAGGGACAGGGACAAAAGGGACAGATCGGGACACCTGGACACTGTACCTGGTAGGTCTCCACAGGCCTGTTCTCCATGTTGAGGTCCCACACCTTGACAGACAGGTAGTCTCTTGTCATCATGTATCGCCCGCTGTGGCTGAATTTCACATCAGATATCGAGGATATTATTTCTGAAAAAAATGATCTGCTGCTAGGATCTTCAGGTTCCTCAAAAACTGCAGAGAAAACACACAGTTCCACGTGAAACCAATGCCAGGTCTTACGACTTCCAATGTTTTCAGTACTGGAAAATTTAAAATCAATGACTAGTTTCTTCTTGAAGAAAGTTGCTGTTAGACACTTTTCAGAAATAGTCTTTCTTTAAACAATGTGGCATTCCAGGTCATCAGATAGCCAGATGTCCATCTCCAACATCCAGCTGCAGCACAGCACCAGCAAACCACAACTCATGGGTCTTGGGGATCAACCAAAGCAAGGAACAGCAGTGGGTACAGTAACATCACACCCGATCTACACATCACGTGGAACAGCAGCAGATGGGAACAGCAGTGACCCAAACACACAGAGACCACTGGACAATGTACTTTTCTTTCTATCTGAACCACAGCTGTACTGAACAACCCACTGCAATGTGAGCAGCTACATCTGCAACACAGTCTGCATGACTTTAGAGCAGATCAGGACATGCTGTGTTTGAATCCACAAGTACAAGTCAACCCCTGAAATTACAGATTCCTGCCCTGGCCACTCAGACCTCACTCATTTTTGACAGACCCCTTGTAACAGGATGTGATTCAGTCACAAGCAGTTAAAAATAAAGTGTTTTTAAGTGATTTGATGCAACAGTGAACCAGATCAATGGTGTGGCCTCGCATTCTTCATTTCCCATTGCACAAGTATCTCTTTCCAGCACCAAGAAAGCCCTCTCTGCACTGCAGGAAGCTGGCCTGGAAGGATCAGTGGCAGGTACCCCACAGGGGCACACTGCTAAAGCACAGCTCTGCCAGCAGGGAGCAGGGACACACGGCTCTGTGCAAGGCCCAGGCAGGGTCCTCGTGGCTCCCACAGCAAAGCTTTCCTTCCTCACCTACTCAGGCTTTGGTGGCTCAGCAGCCTAAGGAGCAGCCACCCTGCACCCCTGCAAACTTCCAGGCTATATTCCTAGGGATTGATCCTACCCTAGCAGCTGCACTGGTCACAGGGGAAAGGGATTCTGGCAGCATCAGCCCAGCTTCCAACGCAGAGGTGAAAGAGCTGCCCTGCACTGGGACGTGATGAGCAGATACCTTGAGAGGCACCCAGCCTGAGAGTGGCCAGCAGACAGGTCTCACTGGTGCCCAAAGCACTCGTTCCCATCTGTTTATGAGGCCAAAATGGGCAAACAGGAGCAGTCAGGCGGTGCCTCCCGCTACACTTGTGCTCGGTGGTGGCCTAGAACAAGACAAGGGAGACGTCCCAGGCCCCAGCACCGCAGCCCTGCTCGCTGCCACTCACGCTCGGCCCCCCCACGCCCACGGAGCAGAGGGACGGCACTCACACTTGGAGTGCTGGTCGCACAGCGCTGCCGAGCGCATGTCGCACAGGCGGATGGTGCCCTTGCTGCTGCTGTACACGAAGGTGTTGCAGTGGTGCGGGTGGAACTCGGCGGCCGTGATCACCTCTGTCAGCTCCTCCATGTTGGCCGGCTTGATGTCCACGATGTCTGCCACAGCTCGTAAAGGCCTGCAACGCTCACACTCGAGCCCCTCCGCCTGCTCATCGCTGACAGAGCTTAAAAACACCAGGTACAAACTGGGCCGAGAACTTCCCTTCCACCGTGTGCGAGGTACAAAAAATAGGGGAGAGGCTCAAGAAGCCTGGATTTGACAAGAATCCCAGAATGGTCTGGGGGGGAAGGGACCAGACTGTTCTAAACCCTGTCCAGCCTGGCCTTGGACACTTCCAGGGATCCAGGGGCAGCCCCAGCTGCTCTGGGCACCCTGGGCCAGGGCCTGTCCACCCTCACAGGCAACAATTCCTTCCCAATGTCCCACCTAACCTTGCCCTCTGGCAGAAGGAAGCCATTTCCCCTTATCCTGTCACTCCATACTCTTTTAAAAAGTGCCTCCCCAGCTCTCTCCATCTCAAATCCACAGATGCTGGACAATTGCAGACTCCCAGAGTGAAAGAACATCCCACAAGAATCAAAGTCCAACAAGTATTCTCAAGCCTCCTTCTCAGTGCTACCTACTGTACACCAAATACACCTCATCTCTTTACCTAAAGCTTTGGAAAACCTGACCTAAGAGTTTAGAAAATTACCTGTTTAGGAGTCAGCACTCCTGCAACTTTTATTTTACTGCAGATTTGTCAATATAAAACATGCTGTTAGTTTTGGATGCACAGGTTTGCAAAAAGATCTGAAAATTATTTCTGCAGTTAACGGTATCATTTGACATGAAGAAATACCAAGATTTGGTTGCTTTAACAGTAGTGTCACTTGGTTAAGAGACCACAAACTTTGAAAGAAGTATCCACAGTAACAAAGGATCTACTGTTTATATCCAGCAACTCTTATTTAAGTTGACTGAACTCCACAAATTAAGGATGCTCCCACAATTCCTCAGTTTCTCCTTACAAATCAAACCCTCGCTGATATTTCTACTGACGGTTTTCCATTGGAGGCGTGCTTGCCCTTAGGAATGACTGAGCATCCCAACGCCTGCTTTTGCTGCATTACACCTCCAGACTTTAAAATCCTCTTTTAATCCCTGCATTCTAACACCCACCCTAATTAGTAACACTAAAGTGATTCTCTTAGAGGCAGCTGAGGTGCACCTGCTGTGCAGAGGGCACAAAAGGATACTAAAGCTCCTGTTGGTGACTTCCAGGTGCCAGAGGTTGATGCGGAGGTCGTCTGCAGACAGGTACGTGGCGTAGTCGCTGTTGACAGAGATGGAGTTGATGTGGTACGTGTGGGCGTTGGCGAAGATCCTGCGCGGGCTCGCCTCCACCATCAGGTCCATGGGCTTGAGCGTTGGCACCTGAACGGGACACGCAGCACACGGCTGGGCACAGGCTCACTGCGGGTTCAGCAGGCATCACCAGCCTCACTGGGCATCACCAGCCTCACCGGGCATCACCAGCCTCACCAGGCATCACCAGCCTTCA